>JABXWE010025862.1:0-26344 GCA_014611495.1 Limonius californicus
GACGAATTTGAAATAACCGCCTGAAGAGTAAAGATGGAAAGCTAATATTTTTTATAAATATCTCTGCATTTTGATTTGGTTCTTATTGTTTGTGTTAATACATGTACACAGACTACCTACCTATATTTGAGTATAATTTGATTGTCATATTTTAGTGTCAGAAGACCACGTAAACGAATAGTTTTTAAACAAGGCGACTGTAATATAGTTCAACTAAATGTAGCCAAGAGACGACGAAGGTATCTACAAGACATTTTTACTACTTTGGTGGATGCTCAATGGAGGTGGACACTTTTCGTTTTTTCCATGAATTTTCTGCTTTCGTGGCTGGGCTTTGCTATTGTGTGGTGGCTTATTGCATTTGCACATGGTGATCTTGCCCTGGGAAATTTAGTAAGTATGTATGAGTTATTGATAGAATAGATTTGCCTAAACAGATTCTAGTTTATCGATTCAAATTGCATTTCAACCAAGAGTTAACCTATCGGAAGGAAAGTTGAATGTATAAAAACTTCGCGTTTACAACTTTTTACTTCTGGCACCCTCTTGTATTGGATATACCCCTGAGATACCAATATATTCGAAAGAATATGCAAAATATTCGACTACATTTATAAACTTTATACTCTGAGCAATACAATTGTCTCTTGAATATTTTATATACCTCTATATATGCTGTATTTATAGGGTGTCTCAAAACTTACGCCCGCGCTTTTGACAATTGATTCAGGTGGGTGTAACAAATCAACTATTAACAGTTGAATCGGTTCAATAAGTTATATAACCTAATTTGCTTAGTGATGCTATGGTGATGTTAAAAATTTATGAATTGTTCTGTCATATTGATAAGTATCATTATTTTCATTGCCTTATGCTTTTTGTATACTATTGTAATCGAGATTACGTCGATATGTTGAAAGTATCAGGTGCGTGTAATGTTAATGCCAATGGCACAAAGACTATAAGACGTGTAGAACGAAGATGACTGGAAAAAGTTCTTTTTATCAATAACTCGATATCGAACAATCAGATAAATTTTCACTTTCAGTTTTCGATTTATTTTAGCCCCCTGCATTAAATCCCCAAACTACTAGAGTCGATTTTGAGACACACTGTATGGATATGGTATAAATATAACATCATCCCTAGTTTTTGTTTTCGCTTCTGCTATAATTTCATCCTTCGTATTTTCTCTTATATGCTGCGAAGGCCAGAATTTCAGAATGTTGCTTTATTTTTCTTGTCAGGTATATATAAAATATCACTGTATGCACAAATCGTTTCTTGTCTCGCCAAAGTTATTGCTTTCTGACGATTATCTAATCAAGTTTTAGAGGTCCAAATTGTTTGCTTTCCAGTTCAGTCGTCTGTCCAAATGTACTTCGCATTATTAGATTGCGAGAACTGTTGTCCATTTAGTGTAACACCAGAGAATATTCCACCTCCTAGACTAAATTTTACGTGTTGGGATTTTGCTTTGGTGGATTTGACACACCATTTGTTTAACAATTCCTCGATGTTGTCCAATGAGTTGTGCAATTTCTTTGATGCATTTCTTGGAACTTCACTTGCTGCCATGACAGTAGTGTCATCTGCGATTGTATCAGGAGTGGTGTTAGACGCAGTCGGTATATCTGCAATGTATAGCAAGAATAGAATTGGCCCCAAGATAATATCCTGAGAAACGCCTGACGGTATTGGGTATAAATCAGTTACTTCTTCGTGGTATTTGACGGTGAAGCGTCTGTTAGTTAAGTATGATAGAGTACTTGATGTGGTGTAATTTAGATTTTAGTTTTTATAGCAGAGCCAGATAGGCAATGTCTAGGAAAGAATTTCAATTAAATCTTGCACCAATACTTCTTAATTTAACATATCTTCTTCTTCTCCGCCTGTAGACTGCAGACTGCTTGTCCCTAATATATATTTCTTCTCCTTCTTTGAGCGTTAAATCCGTTGGATTATATCCGAGTCAATAATATTAATACAGTTTGCTCATCAATCATTATTTCGTCGTTGATTATACCACATATCACTTTTCACTTTAGATGCTTCTGTGGTTTTTTGTAACTTCCGCTATCTACCTCCACTTTTTTCTGTCCATACACTTTGCTGTCCACTCTCGTACTTCCATTTTCGTTAAATCTTCTATTACACTGTCGTCCGATTTTGTTCTCGGTTTCTTGCTCTTTCTTATTCCTTCTGGCCTCCAATTCATTCTGAGCAGTCTTGTTTGTTTGCACCTTCTTATGTGCTCAAACCATTTAATTCTGTGTGCTTACTGCATCTGATTAGATCTTCCCAATCTATCTCCAGTTGTATCTCATGGATATACAGCACAACAAGGCTTCCTTTTCTACCTCTACTTTTGGTGGCTGACGTTGACGCATACATGACTGGTTTTCAGTCTTTGTTATGCAGATCGCTGATCATTCCAAGCAGTTGTCTTATATAAACCAGGCATTTTAGCATAACCTGTGTTTACTCTGGGTCGCGGTAGATCTAAAATTCTTTTATGAGGTTAACCACAAATTTTATATGATCTGTACCGTTTATTGCGATACCGTTGCCTTTGTCCTCTCTAGGACTCTAGCACATTTTCCCTTAGTACAAAGATACCATCTGCTTGAATTTTTACTGTCCATAACCCACCCAGAACCCCAATCAATTATTTTTTTCATGTCAGTCAAGAATTTTTATGTCTGATGGTTCCACAATCTTCCATTGTAACCTTAGAAACGTTGTGGAATTTGTATTTAACACGCTGCAGAAAAGTTAAGGTAATCTCTATTAGTGATAGACTATGAAACAAATAACTGATATTTCTTTTTTGCTGCGTCTCTATATTTTGCTCTGGAGAGAGCGTGGTGACCTTTTCTCATATGCATGCGGCGTGCGTATAAAGTAATGTACGCAAACATAGGGGACCTACCGTTTAAAGAGGGCTGAGCGCCGCGTCTTACACTTCTTTTCCAAAGGTGCTCTTGGCAGAAGTACTTTAGTGGTTTGCTACTGCCTTCCGAGGGAAAACGAGCGTGTAGAAATCCGATGTTTCTAGACCTAAGATTAAACCCAGGTTCCCAACCCAGCAACGAAATAACCGCATATTATCTAGTGTTGTATAATATTTTATGAAAACAACAATTTCCACTAAAACTCTACTACTCCAAAAATGATCTATAACTACATTTTAACGAGTAAATTGCTTGCTGATCCTTTAATTTGTCCAGAAATATACTTATTGGTTTAATAATGTTTCAGCATGGCAACCAAACTTGGACGCCTTGTGTAACGAACATCTACGGCTTTACTTCATGTTTCCTGTTTAGTGTGGAGACGCAACATACAATTGGATTTGGAGGCAGAACTACAACTGAAGAATGCCCTGAAGCTATATTTATTATGTGCCTTCAGAGTTTAATTGGTGTAATGATACAAGCGTTTATGGTTGGGATAGTTTTCGCAAAACTGTCTAGGCCAAAGAAACGCACGCAAACGTTGTTATTTTCAAGAAATGCCGTTATATGTCATAGAGATGGAATGCCGTGCCTAATGTTTAGAGTTGGAGATATGAGAAAGAGCCACATCATTGAGGCACATGTGAGATCTCAATTAATTAAACATAAAGTTACCTCAGAAGGTGAACATTTACCGTTCTACCAAATGGAACTGAAGGTTTGTATACCAATAAATCCTACTACTTTTGAAAATATATTGTATTAATAAAAAAATATACCGCGGCGTGTATAGAATTAGGCATTTTTTTCAGAAATTTAATTTTTTTTATTCAACTCTTTGAATGTACGCCCCTGGCATCTGTACGTAACAGATACGCTGCTATAATTTTTCTGTTTATAACTTACTCTACGTTGGAGCTATAGATGATCCAGTATACATACACTGTTTGCAGTGTGATCCACGGGAGAGTACGACCCTATCATTCCAAAAATAGGCAACCCGAAGTACATATGACAAGATATTGTGATATATAAGTTTCTATTGGTTGTATTATGAATCAGAAATGTTTTTTTAATATGCTTGATAGTTTACATGATTGTGCGTGATGGCGACATCTTTCTGTACCACATTTGTCATCTTGTAGTTCAATCTCCTTCTTGAAGTATAAGTCACGAAGAACATTTTAGTAGATTTCCCGCGTCAAAATCATATCAAGTTTTTTGCTGTTGGGTTGCCTACTTTTGGAATGGTAGGCTCGTACTCTCGCATGAATCGCCTTGTATATAATATGTTTATAATGTTAATGTTCCCAATTGTTGATTTTATAGAAGAGCAAAAGCAAAATTTCGGGTAGAGGTTGGCTATGGAAAATAAACTAAATGTAATTATTTAAATCGGATTATTTATAACCTCTTATAGTAGTTTTCGCAGTGGTTCCCAAAGTGTAAGTCACTATCCCCTGGGGGGTCGTGTTATAGGGTTAGGGGGCTCGCGGGAGAATTTCCAAAATATAAGAAAATGCCTTTTCAAGACATTTATTTCAAAATTTTAAAAGGTTCAATAAATGCAAGAACCTAAACATAACACTGCAAACATAAAAACAATTGCAAAGTAAACACATTAATGCCATGTCAGAAACTAGCTTTTCAAATGTTTTTTAAACATTCATA
Source organism: Limonius californicus (assembly GCA_014611495.1). NCBI lineage: Eukaryota > Metazoa > Arthropoda > Insecta > Coleoptera > Elateridae > Limonius > Limonius californicus. The sequence goes on from JABXWE010025862.1 coordinate 4,629, forward strand.
TTACACTCCCCCTCCCCCCGAACCGCTTTCGCATTACTTCAGGGGATGCGGGCGTCCTTTCCATACTATCCATTCATGCAACATGCATCGTAAATTTAACTAAGTGAAATATGGTCATTGTCTCAGGCGGGGTTTGACCCAGCGGCCGATTGAACCGCATTTCACTGTGACCTCGACTGACAGCGCTTGTTTACATTGCCCCATCGAGGTCCCGAGCTTTTCAAATCTGGGCTCTGTATTCCAGACACACGCAATAATGTCATTTTCAAGTTCAAGGCGATTTCTTACTTTTGTTTTGATGGCAGTCATAGACGAGAAACTTAGTTCACACAAATATGATGTAGCAAATGGTAGCAAACACTATTCTTACATTCTTTTGGTCCAAAATTAATCTACGCTCTTGTTTCAACATTTCATCACATAATATTTCAATAAGGTTGTCTTTCATGTTTGTCAAAAATTTTCAGCTTGTTCAACAGAATTGGCGTAACTGTTTTGAATTTCTTTGGGGAAATAGTAAATTAGCTGTTGTTTTAAATTGTGCAAACTAGCTTGGATATCTGTAAACACGTGCTCAAAATTTATCTTATTATCAACTTTAACTAAGTCTTCCATGAATTCTTGAACGCACTAGAATGAATCAAACTGCTTTTTTCCAATTGAAGGTGACCAGAAATCAATTTTCCTTATAAATCCGTTAATTGTATCCGTAGCTGTTATTATGTTACTATCGCGTACTTGAAAACTGCTATTCAGAGTGTTTAAGTGCTCGAAAATATCAGCAAGGAAAGCCAAGAAGCCGGAGGGAATTTGGAAAATATGATCTCATATTCCGGTTTCTTATCTTGCAGGTACATCAAAAGTTCCGATTTTAACTGGAAAACTCTTTTCAAAATATTTCCCTATGTCTTCACACATTTTTTGAAAAATACAAGCCCTAATGCCTTTCCCATGATGGAATTTACCACTTTAACGACATTTTTCAAAACACAATCCTTTTCAAAAGGCAAAGATTTTGATGCAAGAGCTTTTCGATGTAAAAAACAGTAGTATAACCGTGTAGCATTTGGAATTATCCCTTTTAATGTGGCAATAAGACCAGATCGATGTCCTGGCATAGCCTTGGCGCCATCGGTGCCTATAGCAACGCATTTTGCCCGACAACCTTGTACTTTACATGAAAGTGTCGAATAAACTTTTTCCGGGGGTGTCGACCTCTAATGACGTACAAAATAAAATATTATATGTAATACCATGTCCAATATTGTATCTTAAAAATACTATTAATTGGGCACAGTTAGAAATATTCGTGGATGCGTCCATGTGTAAAGAGAATTACGTGCACTTCTTAATATTTTCAACAACTTGTGTTCGATTACCTTCTGCCATATCACTTATTCTTCTGTAGCTAGTATTATTAGAGAGGTCAGAGGGGTATTGTTTTCAGCTTGTCAACCTCTTTTTCAGCAACCATTATTTGCACCATTTCAACAGCTTCTCGTAAAATCATATCTTCAGTAATTGTATGTGGCTGACTAGTTTTTATAACAACAAAATGCAACTCGATAACTTGCCAGTAGTGCTTTTTCATTGGTAGTGGTTGCTGATGTAAAATTGTCTTGTGCCTTGTGGAAGGAGTTTAGGTTTCATTCAAAAAATCCCACAGGCTTTTCTTTTTTGTCTGGATGTTTGGTATTTAAATGTCGAAATAGCTTTGATGGCTTCATACTTTCTTTCGATATCACTTCTTGACAAAGTACGCACTGGTGTTTCTGGCAAATAACGTAAAACCATATTAGAAATATTCATCGCCGTAGAATCGATGTGTTTTTGTATTCTTGCCACTGTCAGACGCGGAATGTACTAACAACCGTTTTCAGAATTTATTCTTTCTTTCGTTCTGTCGTTAACAAAACTTTAGCTAGTACGTAACTTTAAATATTTGATATCGATTTATTGCCCTCAACACACATTCAACAGTACAGCGTACAATTTAGAAATAATGTCTAATCTCATCGCGGTCCGCAGCTTTTATGAAGCAAATTGGAATAACCATAATATATTAGTGCCATCTAGCACCTTCCAGAATATGGCGGAAATTTACGGAGAATAAATAAATGGCGCTACTTGGTAATAGGTGGCGTCATATTGCCGTTTAGCCGCTGATTCTGAATGAAGTTGAGTACTACAGAAAGGGGATTTTCAACCATTCCTATGATTTAGATACTTATTGAGACCGCAGTGTTTTGATCAATCTGTACATCAGGTGCAGTTTTCGGCTCTTGCTTTTTCTCCTCTGCACCCCTTTCAGGTGCTACTGTCTTGGAAGGTTTCCGCAAGTCGTAGACGTCGCTGATTCTATCTGAATGCATTCTTGGGATGCAAATTTGTTTGATTGCTCTGCATATTTCAATATGGTGTTCTCATTTAGGGAATACCCTCCCATAACCATTAATTTTTGTCCTACATGTCGCTACCAAAGCCTATGATTCCACCACAAGATGTAATTAAGGGAAGTTTTTAGCGTTTTTATTGTTCAGTTTATTTTCACCCCTTTATTCGTGATTTTATGCCGCCAGATCAAAGAGGCGTACATCACTGTGGCTATCACTATTTTGGTACATATACACAGGCCCATCCTTGGTTTCAGTCCCCACGTTTTGCCTATCATGGCATCATAGTGCCTGCCTGGCTTTATTTACAGTTCTTTCCAAACGGCGATTGAAGGTCAACCTGGTGTCAAGAACGACTCACATTTCCAGTCTCTTTAAATGAGTTCTGTACCGAGTGAACGCCATTGCCGTGGAATTAACAGTAAGACCTTGAGTAGTGTACCAGTCCTCCACAATCTTTAGGGCTTGTTGCATGTGTTCCCGCTTATCAGAATGGTGATATCGTCAGCGTAACCATGTGCGTATACTCTAAATCCAAATCCATCAAAGACCAGGCACCACAGTAGAGGAGACAATACTCCACCCTGCGGACAGACTCTCGCCCTGACGCCCCCCTGGTTACCGTGCCTGTTGAGGCTATATGTTCCTCTATCTCAGCGCAGAATCAATCCCTCTTGTTACAGCGGATTGACCCCTCGCCTTTCTACAGTTCATTTGATTGCGTCAAACAAGGTGTCAAACGCACCTTCAATAATTAAGGATATTCCTAGGCCAATTTATTGGTTTTAAATATCTTATGTTGCTCTGTGAGCTAGTTCATAAATTGGCAATTCACAGGATTTACCAAGTTGATAGGCGAACTAGTTTCGATATAAGGTGACATTGCTTAATCCGTCGTTCCTGATAAACTTATTAATTAGTTTCTCCAGTGTTTTTTTGAGAAATGAGGTGAGGCCTGAAAGATTTGGCCTGGGCATAGGAAGTAGGCCCCGGATTGGGTAGAAATACCCTCCTTACTTATGACCGCCCGCTCGGAATTTACCCAATTGCAAGGCTGGTTTTAGTTAAGTCGTAAAGAAGTGCTGATAGCTCTTCAATTCGTTGTTAAAGTAAGGCTGGAAAATTATCTCTGTACCCGTCGATTTGTATGATTTGAAAGAACTACTGGATACCTACATGTTTTGGTTAACAACTTTAACAGTTATTATAGCTATTATCTACGCTCGCAATATTTTTCATTTTGTGAAAATGGCGCATTGAAGTTCCAATGGTATAATAACTACTACTACTACAGTGTAGAACACTATAAGAATTACTACTTTTGGTTCTTCGGTTAATACGAAACTGATATGATCCCGCCATGTTTATTCCCATTACATTCGTTCCTTCAATGTATACAACGTGGCAGTTGCGTAGCTAGCGCGTACCATAAACTATTCTTATAGTTGGAGGTGTACAATATTCATAATTTGCGCGCCCTCTTACTTAGTATTTTAGAAATAGTACCAACTTTAGATGTATTTACTTTATAATTGCTATTTTCAGGTAGGCTGTGATGGTGAATCGGATAAAATTTTCTTCATATGGCCAACGACCGTAGTTCATAAAATAAACAAGTCATCTCCACTATATTCTATGTCTGCAACAGCTATGCTGCAGGAAAGTTTTGAAATTGTCGTAATTTTAGGTAAGAATACAACGATTAGGAAAAATAATTGTTTTTCTGGATTAATTCTAAACAATCAATTATTTGAAAAATAATTCTAGAGGGAGTAATAGAATCAACGGGTATGACAACACAAGCTCGTTCCAGTTACCTTCCTTCCGAAATCTTATGGGGTCATCGATTTCAGCCTTTGATATCTTATAAGAAAGCGACTGGGGAGTATGAAGTAGATTATGCATCATTCAATAATACCTTTGAGGTGGTCACGCCACTGTGCAGTGCGAAGCAGTTGGATCTACATCGCGCCATCTATAAAGAGGAAAACTGTCTAGGTGAATTGAAAAATTAAAAAAAAAATAGTTTGCTAAAGGCATTGGTGTCGTAACACATCTTTGTACGTACCGGTGAACTTGTGATAGTCACTGCAGCATTCAAACTATCGCATTGATTTTTCTCAAGCTCTGTACAATTTCAAATTTCTAAAAATCATTGTCTCTGTTTAACAATATGTATGTATCTTGATGAAGACAGAGATCCATAGCTACGGCCTCACTCCTGTAATAATGGCGTGGAAGTGGAACCTTATCTTCATTAAAAATATATACAGTGGTGTCAAACAGGTCTGCATCACTTATGCTAGTATGACACGAAGCACTTTTGTACAAAATTCTGCAAAACATGTATGATACCAATCAACATTTTTTGTAAGTAAGTATGCTCAAATAGGTCAGAACTAGGTTGATATGTGAGAAAACTGTCAAAATAATCATGTAACTGTAGATAGTTTAGAATTCTATAAATGTTTCATAATATTAGGTTGATGCACAAGTTTGTAGCGCTTTTGTTTTACATGAACTGCAATGAACGAAGGATAAATGAAAGTGCGGTTAGCGTCGGCGCCGGGCGTAAACACGAGGCAAACATTTACCTCCCTGCCCTCTGTGGTGCTAATATATTGCTCGTAATCTCAGGGATCAAACAGTCGGGTTGCTTTCCAGAAACCCAGGATACTGCTTCTTGGCAGATTGCGTATGCCACTAGGGTTTGCATATCTGAGCCTCAAGTGGCTGTACCTGAGTGCCACTCAAACTGGGCATTTACACAGCACGTGGTAAGAGATTTCTTCCTCCATTGCACATTTACGACAAAGGGCGTAGTTTCCAAAGCCAATGGTGGTTAGATGATAGTTTAAAGTGGCCTGTCAGAGTCTCTGCTCAGATTTAGATGCTGTAGGCGAAAAGCGCCTAATAAGTTGCCTCGCTTGCTTACAAGGTTGAGTTTCCCAGTATCGGGAATGTTTCCTGATAAGATCCTTTTGAATCTCACGTCTTATGGTATTGGCGGTCACTCCAAGTGCAGGTTCGGGTTACATAAGGGGTCTTTTGCCCCCCCCCCCCATTCTTGCCAGAGTATCTGCCTCTATATTCCCGACAATACCTGCATGTCTTGGTGCCCAATGTGGCGTTACAATGTTGTTGGTCGCCAGTTTCTGTAGAGACGGCCAACACTCGTGTAACAGCCTTGAGATATTGTTGGAGTTTTCCAAGACCCTCAGGGCAGCTTGGCTGTTGGCGTAAATATTGATGATTTTATTTACATAAAAGTGACGTATGTTTTCTTTAGCACAAGTTAGAAGTGCATATACGTCTACCTGAATGATCGTAGCAGATGTTCCCAAGGCATGAGTTAACTTGGTTCTGGGTCTGTGTCCATAGACTCCAGCCCCCGCGCAGCTACAATTCTTGAAGCCATCTGTGTACTATGTAGGTCCGTTGAATGAGGTTAATCTCTTTTTATTCTGCTTCCAGTCGTCCCTAGTGTGATGTAGGATCGAAAAGCTTCTGCCAAACGTTTACCTTTGGCCCATGAGGTCTGAGTACATTGTCGAGGAGCGGTTGGTGTTCTTTATAGAAGTGAGCACCGTACTATGGCCATAGGTGGGTGTCCCGGGTTCCCAGTTGCCGATTCACCATACCTTATGGGCAGCTTCGCCTACTACTAAAGAAGGGGAGTCCTAGAAGCACCTTAGTGCCACCGTTGACGTAGTTCTCATAGCACCAGTCTGAAGACAAAATGAAATAAAAAAAATTTTTTTAGCCAATCGTTGTACATACATATATTTAAACGCACTAATATAATAAAGCTAACGGATTAAATTTTTGTTTGTTAAGGAAAAACAATTTGGAAAAACCATTTATTCCAAATTACGTACATTTTATTATTGTAATTTAAGTTAAAACCTGCTGATTAATAGTAGAATAATTTAATATTTTATCGGCCAGCCCTTGTTCTTGATGGCTAACCTAGCATCTAGTTGGCATGAAATTTACACCAATTTTCCGAGTTCTTCCTTCGAGATGTAACGAGGCCAGGCTTTAAATTAATCAATTTTTGTCGCTTTTTTCTTCTAAGCGATGTTAGCCATCCTTTGCCACAAGTTTTCAGTGGGATTAAAGTTTAGAAATTGTGTTGACCAATCCATTTTATCGACGTTATTAGTTGACATCCAAGATTAAACAACTATTACTTTGCGGCAAGATGCATTGTCGTTGTGAAAAATAAACTTTTCTTCTCCTAATAAAACTTACCTACTAGACATCGTTTTATTATGTAGTACTTCAATGTATTTTGTCATTAATCACCCCCAGAGACAACACGCAGTCGACCGATTTCTTTGGAAGATATGCACCCCCATACCATAACAGAAGTTGAGTGTTGTTGGAAGTACTCATTATGGTGAAAATTCTTTCCGAAGAAACTTTCTGAGATACATACTAACAGCGTGATTATTGATATTAAACATGGATTCATTACTGAAGAGCACTTTCTGCCATTGTTCTGATATAAAGTGACGATGTTCCTTTGCCCATCGCAAACGGGTGTTGATTGTTTTTCGGAAGGCAGTGGTTTTTTTGCGTGCTCTACATCCTCGGCATGCAAAATTAAGAACTCTTTCTTACAGTAGCTGGCCACACTCTTACACCAGTAGGTGCCTACAATAATTTGGTTAGTTCTGTAGAAGTGACGTTCCTGTCAGCTAGACTGTTTCTTCGTCACACGGCATCAACCCTAACAGAGGTTATTTTTAGTCTGCCACCCAGAGTCTATTTTTAAATTTGCTAATTCGACATACTTCCTATAATTACTCAAAATACAGTTGATTAATTACACTGCACTTTATTAGCGACTTCGCGGATGGAAGCTCCTTCGTTATAATGGAAAATGATTTCGTATCGCTTTCCGTCGGATAATTTGATCTATTTGTTCTGCGAGAACATGACAAGTAAATCTTATATTCAGTGCAGGGTATATACATATAGAATACGGAAGGTATTTCTCCTACAAATTAGTTTTAAATGGTTAAGTTCTAATCACTTCATTATTTTTCAGAATAATAATAACTTCAAGACCACAGTAAGCTGATAAACTGATAACGTAGTGTTGATAAAATATTTAAATCAATTTTTCGGAAATTATGTCAAAAAGTTACACTAAATTCCAAAAAACAATTACACGCTTTGATGATGCAGAACTTTTTCACATCATTGTATTATCCTTGATCGATCACTCAATAAATTGGGATAGTGTTACGAGGGTTGCCTTTTATATTTCGGGATTAGAGAACAAAAACAAATATTTATCATCGAAAATGGCTTTATTGTTTTTCAAAATATTGTCCATGAAGATCAATACACTTTTGCATGCATGTCGCCCAATTTTTGAAGCACTTTTTCCACACTGATTGAGGTATCTCCAAAATATCCATTTTGAACGCATCAACCGCTTCTTCAGGTGTAGAAAAACATTGACCTCGCAATTAATTTTTGATGTTCGGGAATAAAAATAAGTCATTGGGTGCCAAATCAGGACTATACGGCGGGTGACTCTTCAAATCGACGTTTTGAGTGCTCAAAAAGTCACTTGTTCGAAACGATGTGTGAGAGCTCGCATTGTCGTGGTGGAGAATGATCCGTCTTCGGCGGTTGGTTTTCTTTATGTCTCCGAAGACTAAACAAATGGTTGTGTACCATTCAGAATTGACCGTTCTACGTTGCACCAATGGTACGGTTGAGACATGTTCAGTTTTTCCGGAAAAACAGGCGACCATTTGCTTCGAAGTGCTTCGAGCACGAACGACTTTTGTTGGATTTGGCTCGCCTTGGAAGACCCATACAATCGACTGCTGTTTACTTTCGGGCTCATACGCGTAGATCCACGATTCGTCACATGTCACGATGTCATACACATGTTTTGAAGCACCGCCGTCGAATTTATTGAGCATTTCTTGCGACCAATTGACACGAGCTTGTTTTTCAGCGATTGTCAAATTATGTGGGATCCAACGCGAACAAATTATTTTTACGGCCAAATGTTCATGCAATATTGAATGTATGCTGGTCCCACTAATGTCCAAAGATACCTCAACCTCACAATAAGTCACATGACGATCTTGCAGTAGCAGTTCATGCACCGCATCAATGTTTTTCGGAACAACAACCGATTTTGGACGACCTTCTCGTAATTCGTCGTTGGGCGAACTACGGCTACGATTGAATTCGGTAAACCATCGATAAACACTGGTCCTTGATAGTGCTTCATCGTCAAAAATGGAATTAAGTTCATCGATGCACTGTTGTTGAGTTCATTGACGGCGAAAGTTGTAAAATTATAATCGCACGAAAATGTTCACAATTTAATTCCATTTTTTGGCCGATATAAATTTTTCAAGTTATTGTAAACCACACAAATAGTGGTCGTACGTCAAAACGTTCTGAGCACGTATACTGTCAAAAATGTCAAACTTTACGATAGAGACGTCAGTTGCCAGATGGCAGCACTAGGGTTGCCCAATCCCGAAATATAAAAGGTAACCCTCTTATCATAAAGTCCTACATAAGACCAATTTAAATTTGTTGCTGTTCATTTATTTACTAAAAATTTCTAATCGATTAACTTCTAATGTTACATATTTTTACAGATACTTTATTGTTTCCAACAAGACACAGTCACTCTGGCAGTACGTGTAGTCTGGATTCATTTTTACTAAGTAGTGATATAAATGTACTTCATAAACCTGTTTCGGTTAGTCTAACACGCCCTGATGATTCTAGTGCTCTTCGACATGAAGAGAGAACAACGCCATCTTCTGATCCTGTAAACTATTAGAATCTGTATTTGATCCCTTCAACATCTAAGTTAATTTCTGCAAAGAACTTTCTAAGAAACAGTGTTGCATTGTATCTACCCGATTATGTTTATTATAAAAATGATGTACTACATGTTGCACTAAGACATTGAAACGATTAAATAAATTAATTTATAATTGTTTTTAAATTGTACTTTTGCACCTTTTATGAGAGTGGTAGAATAAGAAGCAGTCCATTGAATCGAATACGGATGTTCGGCATATAAAAATAAAAATAATATCTAACTCCAGCTAAGTAGACAGACCACTTTCTAAAATTTCTAAATTGTAAAGTAGTTTTCAACAGAATTAATGTAATAGCTACAATGGTGTGGTAAAACTGGGAGGAACATCTTTAAACGCCATCTTTTTGAAAACTTAAGATTTATTTCTGCCGCTACAAAATTCTACAACACGAATAAACAAAACTGTATTCTTTGAGGCTTTCGCGGTTTCTCGAACTGTCAATATTACAATTTACTTTCGGCTTAGACCGCGTCGTCATTTGGGAACCAGCATTATCAGATAAGGCCCGACCTGTAGCTTGTCTGGCTTTACAAGCATTTGCTCTAGAAGTTTGAGCCATATTTGTTCGTAGGCCCTGTCTGCCTAAACAGGGCCGTTTGCTTATATTAATCAAACCTTGGGGCGGACAAGCATTTGATCTTGATGTATTTTGTTTGCCAGGACAATAATACTTAATCGGCTTATGCCTCTTAGCTGTTTGTGAACCCATACAAACTAACGTTTCGCAAGACATTGCAGCTTGCATCTTCAGAGTGTAACACTGAACTCAAATCCGGGAAGCGAAGGTATTTAAATCTCTGTGAGCCAGTCGAGCAGAACGACAGAGTTCTGATTGGCTGTCACCGTTGGACAAGGACGGATCCGGTGGAGCGTGATCTATGATGCGTAGGAGTCCTTAGAGGATAAACTACTGGAGTCCAAGCTTTACTGAGTCTAAAACCATCCTCCCTGTTTATGTTGTTAGGTTGTTTTTCAATTTCAATTGCTTCACGTATGATACGCGGGAAGTAATGAGGCACTCTGGCGAGTACCCGAGCATTGTCAAAGTCAATCTTATGCCCAGTTAAACCAGTATGTTCAGCCACCGCAGATTTTGTGATGCGTTTATGTTTGCAATCACCTTTGTGCTCTCGCAATCTTAACTCAATGGAACGACCTGTTTGTCCGATGTAGTTTGAGCCACAGGAGCAAGGGATATTGTAGATCCCGGCTGATTTTAAATTTGATATATGATCCTTTACGGATCTGAAACCGTTTCCCAAAGTTTCATTCGTCCTAAAGACTGTCTTTATGCTGTACCTTCTAAGAACATGGCCAATCTTATCAGTAGTGCCTTTACTGTAAGGTAGAAAAGCTAAGCCTTCCGGAGGTGCCAGTTCCGAAGTCTTGAACAAAATTTGGCCCGCGATGATCTTGTTTTGTAACTGGACTTCCATCCACCGTGTCTCTTAATTGTAGTAAGATTAGCACCAGAGTCTGCCAACAAACTAGCCGAAGATCGTCGGAAGCAATGTTCAGTATAAAGATGAGAATCAGGCAAATTTATTGGCTGGCATCTTACCAAATGTGTTGATTCCAACTGGAGTCGTGACACATTTATTCTTAATGGATTATATGAACATTCTTGAATGATTAGTATTCGTTGGACGATGTGCTACGTACTTTTTATAATAGTTCAAATATAATGTACCAGTAATAACGAATGCTCGTTGCACATTAGTTTTTGTGTCTGGTATATGCACAACTAGTGAAGTTCCCAAATCTTCGATATTATGGAATGTCAAGTTGCACAGTTCTTCGCGACGACATATACAAATACCTACACCGAAAATTACGGCAACCTTCTGCATGAGATATGTTTCATCCTGCGCTTCTGCGAGAAATTTGTCGATTTGTTGCCTGGTCAATACTTTCGACTTTTTCGGTCGATATCCTTCGCCCCTTCGCTTCAAAAAAGTAACAAGCTTGTAATATTTGCTTATGTCCTGATTATTTATGTTCAACATCGCCTTCAACCTGGAGTAATTTGACCAAAGCGTTGACGATTTTCATATTTTGGACTTTTCTTTAAAGTATGCCAAAAGCACTTATTTTGATCAAACCCAAACAGCATAATGACATAATATTTTAAATATCGGTGTCGCAGTATAGTCCTAATTCCTCAATATAAATAGCAATACCGTATTGTGTTTAGTCCACAAGATATTGCGGATGAATTGATTCCTAATTAATAGTATGTATGTGAATACCAGTTTATGATATAACATAGTATACCCTCCTAGTATGAAGTAGGAGCTAAAGGATGAAAAATATTAGGGCTCAAGGTGGTTTCACGAAGAGAAAAACTTTTTAAGGTGCTAAGGCTTTTCGAATTAAAATTGCATTCACGACTTTCCTCTATTATTAAGTGTACTTTACACACAACTGCAAAGTGAGCATGACCGTACACCAGATTGATGCAATGCGTACGGGAAATTAATCCTATAATTACAAACAAAGGAAAGGCCTGTTACCGTTAATGTGGTAAATTACTAAATTGTAGGAAATTGTTAAAGTTAACAAAGATTATTTTAGATCATTAACATGTATGCAGTGTGTCCCAAAACGTACCGGCAATATTTCAAGGATGAGTTTCAGAACTTATTTAGAGTCGAAAAGTCCATACAAACATATGTCCTAAAGGTAACCGTTAACGAGTTATTGTTTATTTCATAATTTATGTGGCTAAAATTTTAGTACAACGGATTTCTGAAATACTGTTCTAGTTGCCATGATTGCGTCTTTTGTTTGGTAACATTTGAACACTGTTTTTAACAAATTATTGTTTGTAACTTGTCAGTTTATTACTGTAATACTGAAGTTATTGGCTTCTTATTGGTATCCTTATTCCCATCGTAATTCACAAGTGATTCTCAATGCCAATGTTATTTTCAAATGAAGAATATGCAGATATTCATTATGTTTACGATATGTGTGATGGAAATGTTTTAACAGCACAACAAGATTATCGTAGAAGATATCCCAATAGAAAACTGCCTACGCGTGCAGTTTTCTTTAATTCACATCGTCAGCTGAGGGAACATGGCACATTCAATGCAAGACATACAGTCGGCCAAGAAGTTGTCCGTAGACCCATAAACGATGATGAACAAGTTCTTGATTTATTACAAGAAGATCCGTTTTTAAGTGTGCGAAGAATTGCATTACGTACTGGAATATGTAGAAATCAGGTTTGGAGAATAATAAGGAGTGCTCGCTTACATCCATATCATCATCAAAGAGTTCAAGCTCTAGGTAATGATTTTGAAGCTCCTTTAAGATTTTGTAATTGGGTACAAAATAATCAAAACCTACCGCATATTTTATGGGCCGATGAAGCTTCTTTCACACAAGATGGTATTAATAATTTATCCTAATTTTCCGGAATGAGCTGCAGAAAATCCTCATTTAACCTTCGGATGACTAGGTGGGGTCGCTGTGTGACCCCCAGCTCCTATTTTTTTTGTTGCATGTTTGTAAGTTTTTAATTTTGCAGCTTTATTATTTTTTTAGCTGAGTTTTTCACCTTCCCACAGATTATTGTCATGTATTTATTTTCAAAATCAATACAGGTAATTGAAAAAAAAAGTATTTCGGATTGGGGTTACTGAATGACCCCACGTGGCCGTCAATGGTATAACATGCTGTAGAGTGCAACTACTCTTTTATGCATGCTGGATATTCGTCGAGACCTGCATCTAAGTGCGTTCGAATATGTTGTGACTTCTTGCGACATATTTGCTTAGTTGAGTATATACAAGTTGCAAGGTGAGTGTTGCGTACAGTTCATAATTACACGATGTGGTGTAAACCTATCAAACCGAAATTGAAAAATTAGCGAATGAAGGTTTAGATGATATTCCTGATGAGTTAGAATTATCAGAGAGTGAAGACGTGTGACAAGACAGTGAAAGTGATAATGTTGACGATGCCGGTGATGAATCATCTGACAATGCCGGTAGTGAATTATCTGACGAAGACGACGACAGTTGTGCAAATACTATTTTGACCAAGGATGGTTTACGGTGGTCAAGAAACAAATCATCCGTAAAGCGGCGTTCTGCAATAAACATTTTGACCAAGAAACCTGGACTTACAAAGTATAGTGAAAACATTATACCTACAGAGGCATTCGAGTAATTCGTAACTGAAGACATTTTGGATCTACTAATTCAAGAAAACAATTGTAGAGCTATTTCGTTGAAAGAAGATGAATAGAGAAACGTAAGTCGCGCAGAAATGAAAGCATTTCTAGGTCTACTGATTATTGCTGGTTCACTCAAAGCACGTCAGGAGCCTATTCTAGAATTATGAAGTCATTGAAATCCTGCATTACAACGTATGATTTTTTCTGCAACAATGTCACGAAACAGAATGAAAGATTTACTGAGGTTTATTAGATTCGAAAATCTAGAGACTCTACCTGAACGGCGAGAAAGAATTAAATTGGCAGCATTTGAGGATATATTGAACAAGTTTGTTGTGAACTGCAAGAAAGCGTATATTCCTAATGGGGATGTTTGCGTTGACGAGTAGCTTGTTCCATTCAGTGGCAGATGTCCATTCCGAGTGTACATGAAATCCAAACCGGCCAGATATGGAATAAAAATATGGACACTGTGTAACGTAGCAAACTTATATTGCTGGAATATGCAAATTTATACAGAAATGATAAATAATGTACTAAGGAAAGAACAGGGTAAAAGAGTTGTTTTAGATTTGGTAGAAGGTTTGTCTTCAGGTTATGGGTTACCATCGATAACTTTTTACATTCTTAGCTCTTGCACAAGAGTTGTTGAAACAAGGAAAAACCGTAAACGGAACGATGCGTCATAATCGAAAAGAGGTTCGTCAAGCATTCCGTCCTAATAGAAAACGTGTACATTCAACGGATGCTGTGTTTTTACAAGATGCTATGATAATTTCTTATATTCCCAGGAAAAATAGAAGTGTAGTCTTGCTATCGACCCAGCAATTTGACTTGGATATAGCAGACGAAATAACTGATTTCAAACCACACGTCATACTCGACTTCAATAAATGCAAAGGGGCAGTGGATTCATTGGATCGCAATGTGGGGAAATATACGTGTTCTCGTGACACCAAGCATTGGCTATTAGTTTTGTTCTTCCACATTCTGGATTTGGCAGCTAGCAACGCATTTACTTTGTTCATCAATAAGTACAAGGATTACGAAAAAGATAAAACATTTAGAGGACGCTTTTTCCTTCCTTCCTTCCTTTGAAGAGTTGGGAATGGAATTAGTAAAACTACTAATAGCTGTACGACCTGACGAAGGGCTACCTAAATATATAAAAAACGCTATTACTATGATTTTGGAAACTCAAGCTACTGAGGGCGAACAAAAATCAAGTGTGCCAAGTGAAAAATGGACACTGTCACAAAACGCGGTCATTGTGTTATGTGTCCAAGAAATCTGGATAAGAAAACTATGAATAAATGTGATAAATGTTATCGGTTTACTTGCAAGAACCATCTCACTGTAGTGCCATCAATGATATGTAGCTCGTGTAATGAACAAAGCAACTAATTTCTGTGAACCATCTGCATATAATATATACTTTCTTCTTCCGACAGCACTCGTTTCCATTCCGTCTAAAAAAAATATCAAACGACCGCTCTCTGCTATTGTGGCCAGTATTTACTTTCAGTTACTACATATGATACTTATACTGGTAGTTATAGACTTTATTTGTTCTAATAAATGTTTTTGTAACTATGTACTAAGTTTTAGTCGACGTAAGCATTCATTAAAGGTTATCAACTTATGGGTCACTTAGTTACCCCACCTGGTCTCTGCTGTTTTATATTTGACCTGGTCATCCGAAGGTTAAGAAGATTGAATGGTGCTTATTACGAATACCTACCCTTGTTACTGGAAGATGTGCCATTAAATATTAGACGTGCCATGTGGTATCAACATGATAGGGCACTAGCACATCAATGTCTTCGTGTTAGAGCTTGGATTAACGCACATTTTCCGGGAAGATGGATTGGAGTAGGAGGACCCGTAGTATGGCCACCGCGTTCGCCGGACCTGGCTCCATTAGATTTTTATCTTTATTCTTATCGTGAAACAGATTGTTTATGCAACTGAAATGCACACGGTAGAAGAATTACGCCAAAGAATAGGCTGCCCATATTATTAGGAATAATCCAGAAAACATTTCTTGTGAATAAAATAATAAAAATGTATTAAAAAAAGATTTATTTCTTAAAACTCGTTGAACTAAAATTTTAGTGACATAAATTATGAAATAAACAATAATTCGTTAACGGTTACGTTTAGGACACATGTTTGTATAGACTTTTCGACTCTAAATAAGTTCTGGAATTCATCTTTGAAATATTGCTGGTACGTTTTGGGACACCCTGTATATTAGAATCTTAAAGTAACAAGCAAATGCCTAACGAATGGAAACTTGGAGTGATTCACCCGATACCAAAAAAAGGTGATAAAAGAATTTGCAGCAACTACAGAGGCATAACGCTGCTGAACGTATCCTATAAAATACCCTCAAGTATACTCTACAATAGATTTACACAATTCGCAGAACAGTCACTAGGAGAGTACTGTTAAAATTTTAGGAGGGAACGACGGAAAAAGTAAACACGATGTTTCGTATCTGTCAGTTCGTAAGAGACTGACTCCATTTTTATTATCGTTGGAACAGAAACATACATCATAGTTAGAGTTACTGCAAATGTCAGTAGATGGCGCAGCATGTACTGACTGAATAATATTTTAGATATCATTCTTTAACAAGTACCAGTGCGGATTTAGGCCAAATCGATCTACTAACGACCAAATACATCTGATGAGACAATTATTTGAAAAATGCTATGAACACAACATACATATATACCTACAACATATTTATAAACTTCAAACAAGCGTTTGACAGCATTCACAGAAAAACGTTAATGCTGAGACTACCTTCTCTAGGAATGCCAATAAAACTCGTTAATTTAGCTAAGATGACTCTAAGAGAATCAAGTGCTGTGGTTGCAATCCAAGGAAAAACAACCGAAAGTTTTAAAGTAGATTAGTGGAGTCCGGCAAGGAGACGCATTATCAGCACTAACTTAGCACTAGAATCAGCTGTGAGAAAACTGAAACTGGGAAACAACTTACTAAGTACAAAACAACAACTATATGCATACGCAGACGATATTGTTATATCCAGCCGCAGTAAGACAGCACTCCAAACAACATACACTAATCTACAAAACGAAGTAAAACAAGTCGGATTAAAAGTGAACATAAAGAAAACGAAATACATGAGAAACACCAGAATGCAGACTCATCAGAGCAACATAGAAATAGAAGGAAATACGTTTGAAGAGCTGAATAGTTTCGTTTACCTGGGATCGAAGGTACACAACAAGAACGATACGAGCCAAGAAATTAAAACAAAATGTCTAACTGGAGCAAGGAGCATATACATGTATAAGAACTTATTATCATCACAATTAATAAGCAGAAACAGAAAACTTAAACTATATCATACCCTGATACGACCAATAGTCACATACGCCTGCGAGACATGGGTCCTCACAAAAGCAGAAAAAAACCGATTAGCAATATTTGAAAGAAGAGTGTTACGTAAAATTTTTGGACCGATGCAAGAACAAAACGGAGCATGGCGATATAGAATGAACCACGAACTAGATGCACTCATACAAGGTGAGAATATAGTGAGGTTCGTCAAATCACAAAGAATTAAATGGCTGGGCCACAAACAAAGGTTAAATCCAGAAAGAGCAACAAGAAAGATAACAGAATGGCGTCCACACGAAACGAAAAACAGAGGAAGACCAAAAAAGCGATGGGAAGATGACGTAACAGAAGATCTGAGGAAACTAGGTCACAGAAACTGGCGGAACATGGTAATGGACAGGAAAAGATGGAAGGAAATTGTACAGCAGGCCAAAACCCACCCTGGGTTGTAGTGCTCACTAAAGAAAGAGAAGAAGAAGAAAGTAACAAGCAATATCTTTACAGATTGGAATTGATAATACATAGAAAAAAATAGAAATAGATTATTGAAAGCAAATAAAAGTAATTTTAACTTGAAGTAAAGAGATAGCTTATAAAAATTTAGATACCGCAGTAATATGTATTTTGGGTTGCCTACTTTTGGAATAGTAGGGTTGCACTCTCCCATGAATTGCCCGTGCATTAAATAAATTGATAATAGTTAATTTTGCTCAACGTAGCTTCCTTGACAGTGGCGGATTTCTCATTAGGATAAGTAGACGGAAGCCTACGGCGGCAAATTTGAGGTGGTGGCAAATCTTCGGGAGAAAATGTTCTTCAGCAAGAAATGTTTTCTACCTATCGAAGTATATAAATTTCCGCCCAACATAAATTGTAATTTCCAATAAGAAAAGTTTTTAAAAATCTGTAAAGGTAATTGAGTATGCACTAAGAACATTTTTACTAACAAGCACACCACTGACTTTTACATTTGCAGGGCTTTTCGAAATGTCATTGCATACCACTGGAATTAGTTAAGCACATTTATTACGGTACCTATATAAAATAATATCTACTTCATGTGGTTAGTTTAGTCTGAAGACATAGTCAATACAGAAAAAAAAAACGAAATTAGTTATATAATCCCAACTTCCATATAAAAGCCTAAAATGCTCGAACCAATTTCCTATATTTTGGATACATAGCTGATGCAGCTGTATAATGATCTTTGTTTCCTTATATTTTATTTCTTCTGCCTTTTCTTTCCTAATAATTTTCGCTGACCCAGAACGAGATACTGAACCCGGATGTCTAGCCTTACAAGGAGGACTTGTCTTGTTAAGAGACATATCCTAGTTGAGTTACCAGCGTAAAAATTAAAGCAATCATTGAGTTACCGGTCTGTCTGTGTAGATTAAAAGATCCTTGAAATTGTTTAGCGGACGGAACTGCTAACTGACTCACGTACAGCACTCAGCCTGAACGCAACAGCTAAGATAAACTCATGTCCAACAAGATTTTCTGGTAAAAATGTTAATAATCACTTAGGTACTGAATTTAAACGGAAGTCACCAATAATATCGATTAATGTTTTGATATAACCTCAAAAAGTCTGCTTTTTAAAATTTGAAATAAGTACCTACTTAAAATACCTTTAATAATTTATGATGAACAGATTTCGGAAGTAACGTCAAAATACATAGTGTTCCAGGGTGTGTCATTAAAAATAATCAAGAACTATTGAAAGGTTGACGGATTGATTTTAGCAGGGATTTGCAGTGGTTTCGTTACCCCAGTTTGCACTTCGACAGTGTGGTCTTTTATGCGCCCCTTAACCATTTCTAGCAGATCTGTTTCTTTAACAAGTGGCGAGATGTTTTTTACGAGGTTCTCATATGTGAAGGTTGTTTTACAAAGTGTTCCCCAAATAGTTCCTGTCTCTTGCGGTAAAGCACTGGACAGTCGATGATTATACGTGTGGCTGTTTCCTCCTCTTCTGCACATAATGTACAGAGTGTAGGCGTATTTTTTGTAGTGATGTAGTCCCTGTCATAAGTTCTACCAGCTGTCTAATCTAAGTTTGTCCAGGCCCTGTAAACAGGATAGATGTGAGATTATCTGTTTTTTTTTCGTTTCCCTCCACCCCCGTATGCCCTGACAACCGTATAAGCTGAACTGCATTCTTCCCACACAGGAATGTCAACTGGTTCAGACATTCCCGTTAGTTTAGAATTGGTACGAGATAATTCAAATGCTTCCAGACAGAATGTTTATGTGTTGTTGGGTGTACTCGTGTTTTGCATTCCCTTAGATATACTGCAAAGATTTCTGCTTGAAAGACTACAGCTTTAGTTCTTAGAGGTTCACCGATGCTTCTTTTGTATTTACGCCACATACTCCGGCCCCTACGCTTTCTGCTATGCGAAATTCGTCTATGTACCAGACTAGCTTCCTTGACAGTTGAGGTGAAGTTCTTCAGGCTCAGTCATTATGATCGTATCTCACAGTGAAAAGGAATGTTCTGGAAGGTGCTTATTTGCAGGATGGAATCACCTCCTATGTCTTCCTGTATTCGTTTGTGTCCGCATCATTCCTGATTGGTGTGCCAGTTGACGGTGTATTTCATTCTTTGTGCCCCAATCCAGGCTTCCTCCTTTAGATACCTATTAGTTTAAAGGAATTAGTCCCACTCCATGCAGTTGGAGTGCTGTTTATCCTGGTTAGTTTTGTGATCACTGATTTTTGCTCAATCTTAGGTTACTACGCTAGGGTGTCATGGGTTATCATGGGTTTAATTACCGCAGTGGAGTACCGTTGGGCCATCTTTGATTTAATTCCCATGTTTTTCTAAACGCGCGGCTGACCATCATGAGTGCCATTTTCGCTTCTTTTACCGAAACAGTGTATCAAAGAAGATATCTGTAAGAGTTCGGAAATAACTAACTGCCTGGTATTAGTTCCTACACCCTATATTAAGAGGAATATGTGGTTGGGACATTTTGTCTTACGAAAATTTGATATTCGGCGAATAGTTGTTATAGGTAAACATACATATTTGTTTAAAACGATTAAGAACGTATTTTGTTTTCGTGGTATTTTATACCCAACAAAACCTATTATGAGTATTGGAGTTAATCTAGCATCCCACACACCGCGGCGTATAAGACCTATTGTGCCCCCACTATTTAGTATCGGCAGCTCTGGTTCTCCGAAGAATCCCAGGATTGTGCCAAAAAGGCATCTTTAACTCTTTTCTGGTTCAACTATGATTGCCCGAAATGCAGTTGTCTGCGTGTCTTCTTCCTCTTCGCAGACTGTTCAGAATAGATTGTCGTCTAATCGTATCAGCGATAAGTGTGTTTTCATATGACAATGCCCGGTTGGGAAGCCCGTAAACAGTCGTATTTTATTTCTGTCTAGGTTTTGAAGTTAATTCGTGGCTTTCTGAGATGGACTTTTAACATGAGCATTCAAGTGCCTCATGCAAGAATGGATGTTCCAATACTTGGTATGGGTCTGTCTTAAGCAATCTCTGGTTTGTTTTCTAGCGGTAGCATAAACTATTCCGCATTGTTGGTGCTGGTCCTATAGTTTGGTTTTCACTTCCAACTTTCGCGAGCTTGTCTGCACGTTCATTGCCATATTATTCTCCTTGGTGACTTGGTGCTCATACCAATTATAGTGTGATATTTGTACTTATGACTACTTAGTAATATGTATGTGCTAATACCGATTTGGATTTTAGTTTTGCATGATTGATCAAAATTTAACAGTAGACAAAAACTTTTTATATTATCCCTATCTGCCATAAAATAATATTTGTATGCTCCGTTGGACCGTTCAGAAAATATGAATTGATGTGATGATGATACCTTGAGCATTTTTATAATAAATGGGTTATTTGGAATGTCGACGGAATGAAATTTAAAATATTTTTTTTAATTTTTTTGTATTTTTAAATGTAATTTACTTTAAAAACAATGCATTTGAATCAAAATCTCTGTTGCTCCATCGCGGATCTCTGAGTCCCGAAATCCTGAAAAATATTCTTCAACTTTCTTCATTCGGGCATCATGAAACGCACGTTTATTATGTCGGTGGAAACTGACCTTTTTCTTTGCTAAACATAGTCTTTCTCATAAATATTTTTGGTCAAATATTCTAAAAGGTTAGTTTAGTACTCTGTAGTTGTTCTTAAACCCTGTGGAACCTATTTATTCCAATTTACTTCCGGCTTAGACCGCGTCGTCATTTGGGAACTACACCCAGCATTATCAGGTAAGGCCCGACCTGTAGCTTGTCTGCCTTTACAAGCATTTGCTCTAGAAGTTTGAGCAATATTTGTTCGTAGGCCCTGCCTGCCTAAACAGGGCCGTGTGCTTTTATTATTCAAACCTTGGGGCGGACAAGGATTTGATCTAGATGTATTTTGTTTGCCAGGACAATAATACTTAATCGGCTTATGCCTGTTAACTGTTTGTGAACCCATAACGTTTCGCAAGCTGTAATATTGTAAATTGTAATATTGACAGCTCGAGAAAGCGCGAAAGCCTCAAAGAATATATCTATTTATTCCTTAGCTTCCATGAAAATGGATGCTAAAACATTTTTAATAGACTTTATACTGCCTTCTTTGGTGACGAAAAATAGTGATGCTTCGGTGCAAAGGTTGTATTCTTTCTAAAACGGGACAAACGCTCTTACTCAAGGTCTGTACAAAAAAAATCGAATAATTTACCCTCAATTAGTACCCACCAAACCAAACAAAAAAAAATGTTAATCAATATATTATGTTCACAATGTTCAGTGATACAGGCGATTTTGATTTTGAATATAAATAAGTAAATTGCATTCTTAGGGGCGGGGATGGCTTAGTGGTAGGAGTGCCAAACTTTGGATGTAATA
>JABXWE010025864.1:0-12166 GCA_014611495.1 Limonius californicus
TTTATTTATTTTTCGGACGGGATAAACAATAGGTAACTCTTCTTCTAGTTAAAGGAGGGGTAAAAGCTTTCTAATGTCGGGAAAACCAAACTACCTAACTAAAGAATTTCTGAAAGAGAATAATCCTTTGCATCCGTTTTGTTTATTTAGTCACTGAGGGGAATGAAACCAACTATAAAAATACCAAAATTTGGGAAACTGCAAACATAAAAATGCGCCAAAATGATTGGTTCTTATTGGTTTACAATTAAAATGCGTATGAAATAATCTCAGACGTTAGTACGCCACTCGCTAAGTAGCCCTTGCTAGCGAACACCGCTCGAGAATACGGTTTAGGTGTATTTTGCTTATCGAATGCGATACGAAGTATTCGCTACGTAGCGCACACGCTTGTAAGCGAACGGTTTCGAGAATCGGCCCCCAGGCTTTGTTTACCATTCTTATGGCATCTAGAAGGGAAATCTTTTCTTGAACTTCATGGTTTAAATTTTCTACAATTTTTAAAACCAGCTGTTTCCGAAAATGAGACTTTAAACTTCTAATGACACCTGGGTCCATTGGTTGTAATACAGAAGTGGTGTTTGGTGAAAGAAACACGAGTTTAATGTTTTGTAAATTAAACATTTGTGGATGTGCAGCGCAATTGTCCACTAGCAGCAAAATTTTTCTTTTTACAGCTTGCAGTTGTCTATCCCAGCTGCGAAGTTCCTTCTTGAAGATTTCGGATGTCATCCAGGCTCGCCTATTTGCAATGTAATTAACGGGCAAATTTTTTACATTTTTAAAACAGCGCGGATTCGCGGATTTACCAATCACTAGCAATTTACGCTTTTCCTCTCCCGTCATATTAGCACAAACCAGCACAGTAATACGTTCCTTGGATAATTTACCACCAACACATTTTTCGTTTTTAAATTTTAATGATTTATATGGAGTCATTCTAAAAAAGATCTTGTTTCATCGGCATTGAAAATGTTCGCGGGTTCATAACCTTTACGAATTTCGGGCCACACATTTTCAAGCCACTGTTTGATTGTATCACTACAAACATCTTTTGCTTCGCCACTGATTTTCCCCGCATATATGTTATGTCTTTTCTTAAAACGATTCAGCCATCCATCAGAACACTTAAAATCGGCACCCAATTCCGCTGAAAACTGTGTTGCTTTTTCTTGAAGCATTTGCCCAGATATTGCAACATTCTGACCCCGATGAAGCACAAACCATTTTAAAACTGCTTCTTCAACTTCCGTTTGGGCAGCTTTGCGAAGTCTTTTATTTTTACACACGTTGTTCTCAAAGGCCGTAACGATCGCTTCTTTATTTTTTATCATTGTTGATAATGTTGATGGAGACAGTCCCTGCTCGCGACACACTTCTCGTTGTGATTTCCCATTTTCCAGATCGCGAAAAATTGAAATTTTTTGCTCAACCGAAAATTGCTTTCTTTTACGGCAATCCATTTCAACGACCGCAGTAGCACTGAATTCTAAAACAATCCGCTTAGTAAATGCAGCTGGACGTATCCTAGGTGATAATGATATTTCATAGAAAATGCATTCAGGTAGCTTCATAGTTTGTGCGTCATCCATAAGCCTTATTATTCGGCTGCAAAGGAATGTTTTTCTAATTGTATAAATACTAAACTAGGTACGTAAATTCCTTTCCCATGGTCATAAATCTGCAATGCCTTACAGAAAGATAATCTTTTAAAATATTTTTGAAAAAACAATTTTCAAGAAGGTCGAAAATGTTTGATGTAGATGTCATTTTTAGCACATAATTGCTTGGAAGGGCGTAAAAAGTTGTTCGTTAAAACCGAATGTTCGTTCTACTACGATTCGTTGTAAACGCATTTATTTACATGCATTTTAATACATTTTTGCTGGGACCTAAAAATTTGTTCGTTATAAGCGGATGTTCGTTATAATAGGTATTCGCTATAACGGACTTCAACTGTATACAAAACAGTATAATATTTTTAATTTTATGGCATTTACGTAATAGTTTCTCTCTTTGTTGTGTTTTACGGTAACGTTACATCAGTTATCAATTTGGGGTGTAATTCATGTAATATATTTATATATTCAGTGCATTAATTTTGATATCATTAATATCAGCAAGACAGGGCTGAGAGTTTAAAATAGATACACATCAGTGTATTACCATAATTCGTGTAGCGTTGCTTAACACTTATGTTGGCCAGTATAATAGGTGTAAACAATGACTTCTTTAAGAGTTTAACTTAAACTATCTACAGCCTTTGACGTGAAATATATTTTATGGCCGATATACGCTGGATTAAAGGAGAAAGTAAATCTTTCCTTGATTGTTTCGGTATGATTCCAAGCTTCACATAAATTAAACATCGATATCGACTTCCGTAAATATTGCATTTTTTGCAGAAATAAATAACTTTACTGCTTTATTACCATCTACACCTTAAATAAAATAAAAAGACTTGCCCAATGACTTAGGGTTGCCGATTTTCTAAATTCTAACCCATTCTACAGGAAGCAATTAGCATTTCTACAAAAAATATGAATTAACGCCTGTACAGATTTGATAAAAAAAAGAAGAAAAATGCTTAGATTATTTCAGTTTGTAATATTGTGAACATTCATTTAAATGAGGTACATACATTAATACATCTATTTTAACGCAGGGATTTTGATAAATAGAGAAACAATCATATAAAATCTAGCCACAATTTAAGTACCAAAGCTGGACAAACGTATCTTCAGACACCTCCTCTGTTTCTATTTGTGCAAGTCAGCCTTAGTGTTTATTCGGCAAATCATTTTTGTAGAACTAATAAATTAAGCAAAACTACTTTTACATACAGCAATACTACTAAAATATTTTACACATTGTATTAAAAAATATAAAGGTAAGCACTTTAGCTAACTAATTTCAGTAATTTCGTAAGTAATCCTGTAACATAACCTTAAACTCCTTTAGATGTTTCTAACAAGAAGTGAATATGATCGTGGAGTAAACACGTTTTCTCCAGAAGGCCGTTTATTTCAAGTCGAATATGCAATAGAAGCAATTAAGTTAGGTTCCACAGCAATTGGAATATGCACAAATGAAGGAGTCGTACTTGCTGTGGAGAAACGAAGCACATCTCCACTTATGGAAGCCACAACCATCGAAAAGATAGTAGAAGTTGATAAGCACATTGGGTGTGCTGTATCGGGACTGATGGCAGATTCCCGTACTATGATCGACAGGTACATATATAAATTGTTACTTTAACGAGGCTGAATTTTTAAATGTAGGGCTCGCATTGAATGCCAAAATCATTGGTTTGTATACAATGAACGAATGACTGTTGAATCCTGCGCTCAGGCTGTTTCAAATTTGGCAATTCAGTTTGGAGATTCGGATGACGATGGTGCGGCTATGTCTCGGCCATTCGGTGTGGCAATTTTATTTGCAGGTATCGATGAAAAAGGACCGCAATTATACCATATGGATCCCTCAGGTGAGTAATTATAATTTCTTGTATTCAAAGATAAATTCATGTCATTACGGATGGTATTCCAGGAACTTTTGTGCAGTTCGATGCTAAAGCCATTGGATCTGGTTCAGAGGGGGCCCAACAGAGCTTGCAAGAAATATACCATCGCAGCATGACTCTTATTGAAGCTACAACAGCGGCTCTGACTATTTTGAAGCAAGTTATGGAAGAGAAACTGACTTCAACAAATGTAGAGGTCATGACTATGACTCCTGGGGAACTATTTCATATGTTTAAAAAGGAGCAAGTTGAAGAGGTAATATCGTTCTAATATCATTTTTATGTGTATAATGATTATAAAACACTTTCTGCTTTTCAGTCTCTGAAGAATGTGGCACCTTCAGACCAAATTCGAGGTGACTTACCTCCCGGTCGATCTGATTCTGATCACCGTGTTGCCACTACAGCGAAAAAAGATCCTTAAATATTAGTGTAGTTATTTAAGTTTAAATAAAGTTGCTTTTTATAAATTTGTCTTGAATTCGTAACACAATTTTTGTGTAAAATTAGGTACAGCATCATCTAAGTGGATTTTATTTTTGGGAGTGGTCTGTTTGTGTTTGATATATAGTTCTAAAAATTATCTACAATCAGATCTCTTCGTTTTGAATTTCTATTAGTTGAAATCCACCAATACCCCTGTGTAAATTCCTATAGTCTTATGTATGCAAATCTCTCGATAGTTGAGTATTATTTTTGTCACCACCCAGTTCAATTTAGAGGTTCATCTGAAATGGGGTTGTTGAGCACCTAATATATTTAATTAAAAAAGCAGGTACACCTGGTGACCCACATTGATTGCATAATACTTCACCAAGGTATTATTGCGTCAAAAACAAAAAAAAATCCTAATAAACATATATTCGCAAATGCATAGTTTTGGAGATAAACACTGATTTTTTTATCACAGATTACGTACCCACGTAAGGCTTGCATTTACTTAAAATTAATTTCAAATTATTGTATATTGAGTTGTCTAACCATCAAATATAATTTTGTTGATTCTACTAGATCTACTCTTGCAGCATAACGGACTATAATAGATTACTACCCTTGCAACTAGTCGTGTACCTGCTGGATGATGGTGCTCAAACATTTCATACTTATTTATTTTCTGTTTAAAGCGTATACACTGTTCTACATTTCAAAAATCAAAAAAGGTCTTGCTATTCAAAATTGCAGAATTTAATTTTGATGCTTTTCTCGCAATTTCTTATAATTATTTTCTAGTAATCCGGCTTATAAAATCACCAGCAGTGTATTTGCATTCTTGTTAGTCATGGGGAATGATGTTATAAATTTTCCAATATTGTAATTGCAAAACTGTTATCTACTTACAATGCTTAGTACCTAAATTCATGCAGATTACCCATCCTTAAAAGTCGCCTTCCAGAAAACGGAAAATATTTTGCTTCTATGAATGAGTAATAAGAATTTAGGTGGGTACATACCTGTTTGCCCATTATTGTGGTAGTGCTTCTTCAAGTGGTTGTTCTGTAACTGATAATGAAAATATCAATCATATGGAAACCGATTTATCTGTAAATAAAAATGCAGAAATCTGTAATACATTTGAAAATGATTCTGATGATGAAGTGCCGGAATTGGTTTTAGAACCAGAAACATCTCAAATAACATTTGAGTTGATTGGAACAAAGTATTTATTTAAATCGTTATAGTCTTTCAAACATGAGGGTTTTGGATGCACCTTTCCTGCTGTGGACATTATTAGTAAAAGAATAGGTTTCCAAAGCATTACGGAAGTATCCAGCAAGAAGAAAGGGGCTCTCTACCATTAAAAATACAAAGAAGGAGGCGGCTGCAAAAGTTAAGAATTAGAGGTATCGATCGCTACTGTACAGAAAAGCAACAAGATGGAGAAAATACAAGAAATGTTCTAGCAAATACAAAGCAAGTTGCAAGAAATGGACAAGAAACTAGAAAAAATAACAACGGAAATGATTGAGGTGAAACAAGAAAACGAGCAACTTAAGGG
The DNA here is from genome assembly GCA_014611495.1 of Limonius californicus. Classification (NCBI taxonomy): domain Eukaryota; kingdom Metazoa; phylum Arthropoda; class Insecta; order Coleoptera; family Elateridae; genus Limonius; species Limonius californicus. The sequence continues at coordinate 5,520 of JABXWE010025864.1, forward strand.
AAAAGCAAGAAAAAAGGATAGAATTCTTAGAAAGAGAAACCAGAAAGAAGAATTTAGTAATAACTGGAATAGTCGAAGAAGAAAACGAAGGGGAAAGAGAAGCATTAGAAAAAATCGTAGAAGTGATGAAAAAAAATAGGGATAGAGATGGAGGAAGGGAAAGACGTAGATGATGTTCAAAGACTAGGAAAAGTTAAAAGGAACAGCCCAAGACCCATGTTGCTAAAAATGAGAAAGTACAGCAAAAAAATAGAAATATTAAAGAAAGCCAAAATGTTAAAAGATACTAATATATGGATCAGCAAAGACTTCCCCATGGAAATTAGGGAAGAGCGGAAACTGTTAACCCCATTGATGAAGGAAGCGAGACAGGCTGGAGTGAAAGCAATCATAAAATACAATAAGTTGATCCTGAACAATGAAATATACGGCGTAGAAGAAGAGGAAGCTATAAAACAATATCTATCAGAAGCTGCTAAAGAGAAACATGAAAATACTAGGACAAAAAGATCAGTTAGTGAAAGATCACCGGAGGAAGACCCCCTAGTAGCTCAGTCAAGGAAAATAAGTAGAACTAATACAGCAAAAAACTAAGTAGGAAAGAAAAGGAGGAAAATAATGGCAACGACAAAGGCAATGGACAAGGAATAGAACACAAGGATAGAGATAGTAAGACAGTAGGGAAAGAAGAGGGCAAAGTTAGAAAGATAGGGACGTGGAACATTAAGAGTATGAGCGGAAAAGCAGTAGAGCTAGTTAATGAATTTGAGAAAGCAGGACTAGAAATACTAATAATACCTGAGACAAAAAAGAAAGGAAAGGAAGTTTTAGAATTGGAGAACGGGCACACATTAATCTGGAGTGGAGTTGGCGAGAAGGAAAGGGCACAAGCAGGGATAGGATGTATAGTTCATAATGACATTAAAAACACAATAAAGAAATGGGACGCAACCTCAGAAAGAATCTTGATAGTAGAACTAAAGAATCTAAAGTATGAAGAAACGATGATTGCGGTATACGGACCCAACGAAGATGAGAGAGCACAAGAAAAAGACAAATTTTGGGAGCAGTTAAGGCTAGCGGTAGAAGCGGCCACAGGAAGGATTTATGTAGTGGGTGACCTAAATGCGAGAGTGGGGAAACGAGATGAGGAATACAAAGTGATTGGTAAATTCGGGGAAGAAATAAGAAATAACAATGGGAGAAGGCAGCTGGACTTCTGTACAGTGTACGGTTTAATAATCGCAAATTCCTTCTATCAACACAGAGACATCCATAAATATACGAGAGCAGTGCCAAGCAGGGGAGAATACTCTATTATAGACTACATAATAGTAGAGAGTAGTACTAAAGCAATAATAAACGACATAGTGGTTAGGAGAGGATTCGAGATTGGAAGTGATCATTTTCTGGTAGTAGGCAAAATTAAATGTAAACAAGGGGAAGAGAACCCACAAGAAGACAAGAAAGAGCTAAAGAAAAGAAAAGAAACGATAAGAAGTTATAAACTAAGGAACGAAGAAATAGCGAGAAAATACGAAGAAGCTGTAGAATATGAAATATTGAAGAGGAAAAAAGAAGAAAATAGTGCACAAACGGAAGATTTGTGGGAAGTGTTTAGAAATATAATAGTGGAGACGGCCAAAAAGGTATGTGGAACGTATAAAGAAAATAGTAACAAGAAACAAACGGTTTGGTGGACCGAAGAAATTAAACAACAGGTAAAAATCAAGAAAAGAAAATGGAAAGAATACTTAAGCAATAAAACAGAAGAGAAGTACGAAGAATATAAGAAACAAAGGGAAGAAGTCAAGAAGATAGTTAGAGAATCTAAGCAAAAGGGATGGAAGGTGTTCGGGGACAAACTCGAAAAGGATAGTAAAGGGAATCAAAAAATGTTCTTCAAGGTATTAAAAAATCTAAGGAGAAACGAAAAAGTAGATACAATAGGAATTAAAAACGAAAAAGGAGAGATACTAAGAAGCGAGGCAGAAAGCATGAATCGGTGGAAAGAGTACTTCCAAAAGCTGCTTATAGCAGAAACAGAACACGAACTAGAAAACCCGCAAGACGAAGGCGGAGGAACTGCAAGAGCAGCAGAAGGAGAAGAAATCGAAGGAAATGAGATCAAGATGGAAGAATTAGTGGAAGCAATAAAAGTATTGAAGTATGGAAAAGCCCCAGGTGGGGACGGAATTACGACGGAGATGATAAAGCATATGGGGATAAGTGGGCGACAAACATTACTGAGGATATTTAATAGAGTATGGAAGGAAGAAAAAATACCATGTGAATGGGAATTGGGATTAATACTACCACTTTTCAAACGAGGAGATACGATGGACTGCAACAACTACAGAGGGATAACCCTACTGAGCACAGTATTAAAGCTATTCGAAAAAATCATTGAGAGAAGATTGCGGAAGGAAGTGGAGCCGAAGATACTGCAAGTGCAAAGCGGGTTCAGGCAAGGGAAGAGTACGCAAGACCAAGTGTTCACAATCAAAGAGATCATTAGCAGGGCAAGAGCAAGATCTAAACCAATCTATCTAGCTTTCATAGACATGGAAAAGGCCTTCGACAGAGTGCCGAGGGAGAAAATATGGGAATGCTTAAATAAGAAAAACGTAGACGAGAAATTAATCAGGGTAACTAAATGCCTTTACCGGAAAACAAAAAATAGGGTAATAAGTAAGAATGCAGAATCTGAGACATTCTATACGAAGATGGGGGTTAGATAGGGAGGAAGCCTCAGCCCGTTGTTATTTATCACCTTTATGGATAAAGTAATCAGAGAGGCAAAACAAAGAACAAAAACTTTATTTGTGGGATACAGAAACTTGGAAAGAGTCGACATCTCAGAATGTGCATTCGCGGATGACGTAGCACTAATAGCAGGCAACGAAAAAGATTTAAAAGAAAATTTGAAAGTGTGGAATGAAGTGCTGAAGGAAAATGGAATGAGGCTGAACAAATCAAAAACAAAAACAATGGTAATAGACGGAGAAAGGAAAGAAGTAGAAGTAAGAATTGAAGGGAAAGCAATAGAACAGGTGAATAATTTTAAATATTTGGGAGTAAACATAGAAGAGACAGGCAACCAAGGTGTGGAGGTAAATAACAGACTGGAAGCGACGAATAAAGTAGGTATACTACGCTCTGAGTAAAGCTTTTATAAATAAAAAAGAAATAAGAAAGGAAACAAAAATGAAGGTATTTAAGGCAATATATAGGCCAATCCTCACTTATGGGTGTGAATCATGGGTTCTGTTGGAAAGAGAGAAAAGCAAGATTAGAGCTGCAGAGATGAAGTACCTAAGGAGGGTGCTGGGAGTTACCAAGAGAGACAGACTTAGGAATGAAGTAATAAGACAAGAACTGAATACTGAGTCCATAGAGGAATTTATAGAATGTAGACAACTAGGATGGATGGGGACACCTGCAAAGGATGGAAGGAAAAAAACAAACAAAGAAGATATGGGAATCCAAAATGCCAGGTAAAAGGAAAAGAGGGAGGCCAAAGCAAACGTGGGACGAAGTAATTGAAAAGATCCTAAAGAAGAAGGGGAAATCGTGGGCAGAGGCTAAAAGGCTGGCAGAAGACAGAGTCAAATGGAAAAAGTTTATAAAGGACTAAATGAGATAAAGTGTATTATGTAAAAATAGTGAATTGTAAACTGAAAATTCTGTAAATTATAATGAGATGTAGCATCCCTACACCCTAAGGGTATAAAGGGAAATGATTATACATATATATATATATATATATATAAAAGTCGCCTTCCAGAAAACGGAAAATATTTTGCTTCTATGGATGAGTAATAAGAATTTAGGTGGGTACATACCTGTTTGCCCATTATTGTGGTAGTGCTTCTTCAAGTGGTTGTTCTGTAACTGATAATGAAAATATCAATCATATGGAAACCGATTTATCTGTAAATAAAAATGCAGAAATCTGTAATATGTTTGAAAATGATTCTGATGATGTAGTGCCGGAATTGGTTTTAGAACCAGAAACATCTCAAATAACATTTGAGTTGATTGGAACAAAGTATTTATTTAAATCGTTATAGTCTTTCAAATATGAGGGTTTTGGATGCACCTTTCCTGCTGTGGACATTATTAGTAAAAGAATAGGTTTCCAAAGCATTTTTACAAGGAAGTGCAAAATGTGCAATAGAGAAGATACTTTTGCTAACGAAGAGCCTGAGGATAATCAGTAAGATGTTACAGCAGCAGCAATTTCAGATAATTGCACATTTTATTTATTGTTAGCAATGTTTAGAACCGCTACTGTTTATTATTATTATTGGTACTGTAACTGTTCAATAAAAAAATATTTTGATGATAATATACCTTGTATACCTCTTAATGCTAAAAACCTTCTCTGGAATTTCTGTCGTTCGGATTCTATGTTAAACTGTAGGTCCCCCGTGTTTCTACCTTAGCGCCGAGGAGGAACATATGTCAGAGAATTTCGTTTTTGTTCAAAAAAGGGCGGTAAAACATACAAATATTTGTACTTTAACTTTTATAAAATCCTATATTCATTAATATATTTTTTTAAGCAAAATAAAATAATACCTTATTACCAACTTTTCTGTTTTTTTTCTTCTATTAGCTTTTTAATAATGTCTAAATATTTTCAAAACTAAAAACACACGTCATATAAAGCCGCACATACGTCTGAAGGTCACTGAACGATAAACTCAAAATGTAAAACATGTCTTCCATTAAAAAAAAATGAAATATTAGGAGTTGAATTTTATTGAATGTGCTTGTAAATTAGAAACATCTTGTATAAGATATTTAAATTCTAAACAGTACGACACGTATCCGAAAATGTGTTCGTGTAAATTATAAAATAATATTGAAAAACTGTTTGCCGTTCTTTAGACACTAACCTCAGTTTTCCAAAATATAGAAGATCGTTATATTATTTCCAAAACCATTAACAGTAGCTATCTAAAAACCTATATCGTTATAAAAATTTAAAAAAAAAACAAGAAATCCAAAAATGTAATAATATACAGGATGTTCTATTTGAAATATAGAAGTTTTCCATTGTTTCACTACAACAAAACACCCTGTATAGTGAGAAATAATTTTAAGTTATGCACAGTTATCAAACAAACAACTTTTATATTTAAATATAATAATAATAGTGCGATTTTGTTTCCTAATGTCTTTATTATAGCAACTTGGAAAAAACTTTAAATACGAAAGTTGTTTGTTTGATTACTTATATACAGGGTGATTCAAAAGATGTGGTCCAAACTTAAGGGTGTGATGTGGGATGCTACACGAAGCAGTAAATGTTAATAAATTTATTATATATTTATTTGACATTAAAACGTTCTTGTAATTCTATTACTGTGCGGTCTTAAAAAAAACAAAATAATATTTTTCTAAAATCCCACGTATGCAACATACTACTTTATTTTCAAGGACGAAGTTGTCAAAGTTAGTATAACCTCAAAAATAATTTTACTGATTCCAAACAACAGTCGTAAATAGTAAGACATTTCCTTGTTACACAGAGGTACGTGTTTATTGACATTGTTTCTACAAGTGCAGCTACAAAAAGAATAATTGATACTTGCAGCAAATAACCCACTAGTCAATGAAATAACAAAATGGACCTACAACCAGATGTTACTCACATTTCACAAATAAAAGAAGAAGCCAAAGACCCCCTTAATAATAATCCTTCCTTAAGAGATTTCATTGAAGCTAACACACAGTGTTCAAGTAAACATGCAGCTACAGACTATAATAAAATTGAAGTTGACGATATCGTTAGTCCTAACGAAATCTTCATCAAACCAGAATTTACCGATTCAGATACTAGCCAATGTAATAAATCCAAGCTTTCTATTAAAGAGGAACAGAGTGATAATGAAGCAATCGACTATGAAAGCCTTAAAGTATACATTGTTAGAAAAAGTAAGGAAGCTGTTAACTTAGCTGATGAACATGAAAAAGTATTTATGTGTACCCTCTGTGATTTTAAAACCCACCGTAAAGATGGTTTAAGACGCCATTTGCTGATTCATGACAATAAGAAGCCCTATAGTTGCACCATGTGTGACCACAAATGCAGCCGCAATGAAAACCTGATTCGACATATGAGGACACACACTGGGGAAAAACCCTTCGCCTGTACTATTTGTAATTTTACCACAGCATGGAAAATACAGTTAACTCGGCATTTGAGAACGCACACGGGGGAGAAACCCTACAGTTGTACCTACTGCAATTACACATGTACTTTAAAAACTAGTTTGAATTTGCATATACGTATACACACTGGTGAAAAGCCATTTAGTTGCACCTATTGCCCTTACAAGTGCGTTTCAAAGACGTACCTAAATCGTCACATAAAAAAACACACAAAAGAGAAGCCCTACAGTTGTACAATCTGTGATTACAAGTGTGCTAGAAGCCAAACTTTAAAATTTCACATGAAAACTCACTTTGCAGAAAAGCCATACAGCTGTGCCAATTGTGATTTCACTTGCATTCAAAAGCCCAACCTGATTTTGCACATGAGGACTCACACTGGGGAAAAGCCATTCAGCTGCAGTCTGTGCAATTACAAATGTATATCGAAAACATATTTAAAACATCACATGAAGAGTCACACA
>JABXWE010025865.1:0-54018 GCA_014611495.1 Limonius californicus
ATAAAACATTTTTCACTAAAATCACTACCGTCGTTTGGGGTGAGATTGATAACCGGGGGTGAGAATGATCACCAAGTTGCATTTTCATAAATTTAAATCTAGCGCCCAAACCGCCGGATAGATTCGTCTTCCGCCACCAGATTTGTGTAGCGAAAACATGGCCGAATAACCTATGTGCGTGTCGACTCGCTAATACGCTGTGTTGTGTAAAAAAATTTCATTTAAAATTTGTAGCTGTTTTTACTGGCATTCATAATTTCCAGAACTTTGATTGGTAAGTCGAATTATGACCTAGTATTGAATAAATTGCCGGTATGGCACTATTTGTTGATGTTTCTGGAGGCCATATTCTAACATTCAGTCATTTCGGATAACACATTGCGAGTTTACAATTGAATTTATTTGATGGGGTCAGATTGATCTCAAGCATGGGGTGAGATTAATCAACAAATTTTAAGGCTTTTAGGGTGAATTTCATGGCCGTACTGATAGTATTATTCTTTTTTAGTAAATAAATCATGCCACGACAATACAAAAGGAAATTGGGTGCACGAAGATATGCAGATTTTGACCCAGCAACATTAGAGGCAGCGCTACAGAAAGTAAGTGAAGATGGGTGGTCATTACGCCGCGCTTCAGCTAAGTTCAAAATACCATTTGGCACCCTCAGAAACAAATTTTGTGGTTTGCGCATTAAAAAAACGGGGGGACAAACCGTCTTCTCTGAAAATGAAGAAAAAGCTTTCATTAAGTCTGCCAGTTTGTGTGGAGAATGGGGATTCCCGTTAAGTATTGTGGATATACGGAACCTAGCCAAAAACTATTTAGATAGCAAAGGCCGCACTATAACAAGATTCGAAGACAATATGCCGGGTAAAGATTGGGTTTATAGCTTATTAGAACGGCACAAAAGTAAAATTAGTCAAAAAATTGCCACGAATATAAAAAACTGTCGTGCAAATGTAGGTCGAGAAACTATAATTGAATATTTTCAAAATTTACGCGACACACTGAAAGACGTTCCTGCTTGTAATGTGTTCAACTATGACGAGACGAATTTACAAGATGACCCCGGCAAAAAGAAGATGCTCTTTCGCCGGGGCACAAAGTATCCAGAACGTGTATGTAATTTTACGAAAACTGCCATAACTGTTATGATGTGCGGTTCCGCATCTGGAGTACTATTACCCCCATACGTCGTTTACAAGGCCGAGAAGATGTGGCAGCAATGGGTATAAATGGGACCAAAAGGAGAACCATGTTGCAAGGAGAAGTGCTGCAGTTCCGGATCGCGTTATAACAGAACGCATCATGGATGGATAGATGCACAAACATTTACAGAATGGTTTGAATCATCCTTTTTACCGCATGCAAAAAGGTTACCACGACGTAAAGTGTTGCTGGGAGACAACCTTTCGTCTGCCTACCCAAAAATTCAACCCACCTGACCCAGCCTTTAGACGTGGGATTTTTCCGTCCATTTAAGGTTGCGTGGAGAAACGTATTGACGAATTGGAAGGCGACACATAAACAGCAAACGTCAATAGATAAGAAGGATTTTCCTCAACTGCTTTACTCCACTCTCGTCGAAATGGAAAAGAAATCTAATAATGCCATTAAGAATGATCTCATCGGCTCATTTCAAGCAACGGGAATCGTGCCAATGGATCCAGAGCGAGTTTTATGCAAAATTCCAGTTAATGATACTAGTGGTACTGTTGCCGATGTTAACGATACCCTTTTAAACTATTAACAACAACAACGATCCTCAGCAGCACCAACAAGAAGAAATGTAAAACGCAAGAAGCTTACAGTGGAGCCTGGCAAAAGCGTTACAGCAAACAATGATAGTTCTAGCAATTCAGATGTCCATGAACCACTAACGACAATTCAGATGATGAACCTTTTGAAGACGTTCAAGAGGTTGGACAAGAAACTGAATACTTTGAACCACGATTTGAAGATATTGAAGTTGGTAAATTTATACTAGTAAAGGTCCTAGGAAGATCGAGAAAGAAAACTTTTTACCGCTACACGGCAGTAATACGGGGTGTAAATTCTAACGAAGGAAAACAAGAGATTGAACTCTTAGGGATGAAATCTTCTGATAAGACACGAAAATTATTTGCTCCCCAACCCGATGATGCATTTGTAGCTGACATAGAAGACGTGATAGCCATTTTACCAACTCCTACTGTTAATTAACAACATTAACCATAAAGTTACTTATTTATTCGAAAAGGAAATCGATGTTTACGAAATGTAACAATCCTCTGCTTTCTGTTAAGTATATTTCAGAACATAATATTTCGTTGTATAAAACAGTTTTTTTTTTGTATTTGAACCAGAAAATAAATGTTCATTTTGAAAATCTAACCATAAAATATTTATTTTGTTGTTGCATTACTAATTTGCCATTGATCAATCTCACTCGCAGTGAACAATCTCGCCCCCAACAATGAAAACTTGTATAACTTTTAAAACATAAGTCCGAAACAGACTGGGGTCAGATTGATCCGGTTGTATGGAGCTCCCTGCTTATTCTATGAATTAAGTTTCTTGTGATCAATCACACCCCACTTTATAGTCTGAGATTGTTCACGACATTTTTCCTCTTTGCAACCTTTAATTAAATTTTTTTATATTTTCCGACTATTGGATATTGTTCCTGACACTAACATCTATTGAAACAACTTATCTACAAAAAATAGTTTCTACACACAGAGAAAATTCACGCGAAAGACTTTTTTTTACGATCAATTTCACCCCAAACGACGGTACCATTAAAAAGCAAGAAAGCATTCCCTGTATACTATTATCAAAAGTACCACTTTATTACAATCAGCACTGGACAGAAAAAAATAATATTACATTAATATCCAAATTACCTATTTTTAGAAAATACTTTATATTCATAAAATATTTAATAATTTATATCTTGAAGCACTTTTCTTTCATTCTCAACAAATATTAATTTTATTATCAACAACAATTGAAATTTTAAATATGCTTTAGAATTAAGAACTTTGAATATTACTACTTTTTGTTTTACCTTTATGCACTTAAAGCTTTACATATTATCTACATCATCCATGTTAATACATACAAGAGGAATATAATAATAATATTAATATATCACTAATATTAACAAAGTATCATTCTTGAACCTCATCAGTACACAGAGTTTGAGAGCCAACTGCCGGGTTTTTTAAAATTCATCAACGTAATAAAACCTCAATTCTTAATGTTTATACGTAAAAATAGAAAAAAAATAAATAAATAGACTTACAAATATGTTACACGATCTTTTTCGTTTTGCAGAAGCTAAGGCTGCATTACATACTTATATTTGATTAGTATGGGCATGTGCTAAATAGCTTCATAAGCAGAGTCTGCAGTTGGACTAACTGAGCCATTCAGGAATTCCTCCAGTTCATCCCGATGAGATGAAGTCTCTTCCCGAGAACGTTTCTTATGCCTCTTTTCGCTCTTACTTGATTTCTCTTTCTCCTTGTCTTTGGATTTTTTACTTTTATGTTTTTTATCGGACTATAACAATAGAATGCATTTTAAAGATTTTAACGATTTAAATTAGTTTAAGGAAACATTTTAATCATTAATTAATAAATAAATAAATATAGTATTATCAATAATTTCTACAGTGTTTATTTGAGACTAATGACGAATTCTTTTTAACCTTTATAAATAATCTACAGTAAAAAGGATCAGTCTGAAAAGAGTTACAACATATGAATGTTTGGGAAGCATCATCAGAGGATGGAAAAATAAAGGCAGAATTAAGGAAGGGAAACTACTACTAAATATTAAACAAATCAATACTGGAGAAAAAACGAGAGAGATACAAATGTGAAATTAATTGTACATAACAAAGTTACAGTACCAACTGTCTTAAATGCCAGAGAGAATTGGAAACTACAAAAAAAGTACAAGAACAAAATAATAGCCTGTAACGAAGTTCCCGGCCAGAACGCGTTTTTAAAAGTTGTGCAGAAATTTTCCGCATTGTTGTTTCATCGGAAAGACGCTGGTGGAGCTAGGAGTCGCACTCCGACGAAGGCCCCACTCTCTACTGTCTCAAAACGACGCCAACCCAAGCGAGGACAGCTGGACCGGCCATATAAAAGCAATTTCCGAGGAAAATTCATTAACTTCCGAGTCAAAGTCTGGAGAAGGAAGTCCAGCTCCAGAACCAGTCCAGAAATCAGTCCGGAAAACAGCCCAGTCACCGAGAACATTAACCGAATCCTTTAAATAAAACCCAGCCCACCGTAATACCTGAAAGTCCTACGAATCCATTCAACACTGATTTAACCTGGGGAAACCCGCGTTCTTGACGTATTATCCTGTAATTAATTTTCTTCCGAGCATTTAAACGTATTTACGTATTTTCACCTAACCTGGAGAACACCGTACCGAGAGAATTTTAAAGAATTTACTACGTATATCGCGGTACCATTTCGTTAGCCTGGGGCAACCCGTGTTTTCGTTTGGTTCTTGCTTTACTTGAATTCTGAACAAACCGCAATTCCTGCGAAAACCCGAACATTCAACAACACGCCGCGATAGACCGGCGAAAACAACTAAAGCCGTTCACTACACCGCCGATTTAATTCGCATCACTTTTTTTATTCTAGTTCTAGGTAACCTGAACGAATTTCATTTATTACTAATTGACCGATGGCACGAGGTCAAGAAAGCTGTTAAAATCCAGTTGCTGCAAGTAATTCCGGTTACCTTCCACTGCAAGAATCAATGTTATTTGATTGTTTAGCCAGCGGTGGATTTTACAAATCGAGCCGAGCGTGGGGCCCAGCTGTCCTCGCCGCTCTCCACTGACCCGCGCGACCGGCAACAGGACCGTCTCCATTACAGGACCGAACTAAGGCTGATTCGGGATTACATTAGAACACCGGTTTCAGTTATTATTGTATATATTTATATTTTAAAAATCTAGAAACTTAGTTTAGGTTAGCCCTGTATAAATAGGAATAAAACTGTTGAGCCTGTAAATAATTTTATTCCCAATGAGTCCTGGCTCTGAGTTTACCCGGCACCAGGCCCGGATATTACAAGCCATACAAATTAAACATTTAAGGAAGATAGTTGGTCAGACAGAAGGGGACAGAATAAGGAATGAAGAAATAAAAGAGATGTTAGATCAGGAGTCAATTCCATAGTAGATAGAAAAGAGACAACTGAACTGGTACTCATGTATATTAAGAATACATCCAGAAACAATATGCAGAATAATACTTAAAGCAAGAAGACTAAAGAAAAGAAGAAGGGGAAGATCTAGGAAATCCTGAATGGTACGGATAGTAGAAATAGGGAGACTAAGGGGAAAGACACCAAATGAAATGAAAATACTAGCAAGAAATAGGAAAGAATGAAAAAATGGTAACTAAAGAGGATACAACGGATACATAGTCCTAAATCTGACGCCGAAAGGCTGAAGGATATGAGAAAAAGAAGATTAACAATTCAAACCCAAACATCGAATTTACACGAGAAACAAAACTACATTTATGTATTGGTTACTTAGACTTAACATAAAAAGTAATTCAAAAACAAACTTAACTACTCAAAAATGAATAGGGATATTGCAATGTAAGATATTTAAAGGCAACACCAATTGCATTTATAATAAAAAACTACCAAAACAACAAAGTTTAACGTCTTTTTACTAATGAACATGAAAATTACAATAAAGGTACGTTTAAAGAAGAAATTTAACAATATTACAATGAAAATTGGTATTGTCTCCTTTCATTTAACTTAAATTTGTTAAATTCTAATACCGCGTGGCACCTCCACTGGCATAAATAACTGCTCTGCACCTTGCACCTTCCACCTGGTGTCTTCTTTGAGCCACAGTTCTTGCAGGACATGAGGCAAGTCCTACGTCAAACAATCGATTTCTCACAGTTTGGGCGAAGACTCGATTTCCTGTGGCATTCTGGAGCACTTGCTGTAGATGTCGAGCAGTTGAAAAGGGGTGCATTCTTACATTAATTACTAGAAGTCAATCCTCACAAAGTGTTGTGATGCGAAAAGATCTTTGGTCATAGCAATGGCTAAATTTCATTGTTCTATTGTTAAATGGTTTCTCTGCATTATTGTTTATTATTAAGAACACAAATGTGACACACGAATAAAAAAAAACAATGAACAAAAAAGATCTTAAAAAAACAGGAAAGATTATTCAATTAAACACACAAACTCGACTTGACACTAATACGGTTAAACAATTGCAACTGGATTCGATTGTTTTTCGTTTTTTAACAACAAACATTTTCGCTTGCTCTAATTATCAATAATAGACGACCATTAGCCACCAAATACAATCATACATGCTTTAGATTACACTATCCCTATTCATTGTTGAGTAGTTTAGACTTTAGAGTACTTTACAGAAAAACTAAATAAAGAAATACAATACCAGGGACTCTTTGCCATCATAAAACACAATTAAAAGGTAAGGTTACGTTTTACTTATACTAAAAATGTATCCGAAGTGTTACTTAGCCACAATCAAATACAGTAGAACCTGTCTAAAGTGACCACCCAAGGGACTGGTACAAAATGGTCACTTTAAGCAGGTGGTCAGTTTATAGAAAATTAAATTCCTAGTAGCTCATTAGATTTTTCTGATACCCCCAGAATAAAACGATAAACTTGTAGATATAGTGATACATATATCTACTAAATTACATAAACGTGTTGACATAAATATGTACATACATATGTATGTATAGACGTAGGTGCTACTACTGTTACATCTCAGACAAATAAACTATTGTTTAAAAGAACTTTCCAAAGTTCTTTGTTTACTACTTTTTAATCGTTTTTCACAAATTAGTTCACTTATTTTCCCCTTTGCTTGATAAATTGGAGCCAATATATCCATTAAATGCAGTTTATTACATTAAAAATTTTCAAGGGACAAGGTTTATTGGGCGTTCCGCGAATTGCTGGAATCTGATAAACTAACACTTCAAGATTAATGTTCATGGCCTTTTTAGCACTTTACCCGCAGAAAGTAAAATTAAAAACAGAATGATTTCTGACTGATGGGATTTTTAAATAGGTATGCAAGGATTAACGTTCATAACATTCTAATCGTTAACTAAAGCTACCCCAGGAGTGAATTGTTACAATCATTTTTCAGAAAACTCCATAATTAGGATTGTAATGTACTCGTTCCTCTAGTTAGTGGGGCTGTTAAGGTTTTTCATTTTTATTTTGTTTACATAGTTACATAATTCCATAATCTTGTACAGACGTAAATAAATCTTGCTCTCCAATTTTGTCTTCTGATTCGAATATATTTGGTGCTCGGACCTTCAATAAGATCCAAGCCCCATAGTACCAATGACGTAAAATCCTGCATTTTAATTGTATTGAGGAATGCCAGATTTCAACAAGAAAGAATTTCTTTAAGTGCTCTATTGTATGTATAGGATTTACAACTTAAAATGGTAAGCAGATGTTGCAGTTGGTTTATTGTATACTAATTGCAATATCCTATTTGGAATTTTGGAAAGGTAGTTGAGCTGGTCACATTAAGGAGATAGATTTTAAATGGATGTATTTGTTGGTACCGGTCACTGGTCACAATAGGCGGGTGGTCACTATATAGGAAATAAGGTACATTAAAAAGATAGGATTTTGGCAGGGACCGGGAAAAACTGGTCAGTTTAACCAGATGGTCATAATATAGAGGTGGTCACTTTTGCAGGTTCTACTGTATATTTTAAGTCCATATTTCAGTGATATACCAGAAAAATAGTAAAAATTATACATAAATACCCTTACTTTTTGAAACAACTAAGAACACCATGCATAATTTATTTAATGCCAAGGACAAAACTAAAAATTCATTGAAATTAAACCTTTACAAATCAAAATGTTCAAAATCTAATTTTAAGTACGCATAGACACAAGTTTACTGAAAAATTACTAAACATTTAGTACAACATAACCACTTACTAGCATCAAATATCAAATAAAAAATTACATATTTGTGGTGACAAATTAAGTTGGAAGCATCTGAAATGTATAAGCGTTCCCACATAGTACCTTTTATATAAATTCTACTCTTAAATTACCACCTGTTGGAAAATTTTTGCAATGATAAACAAAGTCGAGATAAACACCTACTTGCTTATGATAGCGACATTTTCAAAACGTCAAAATAAGTATCAAGCTAATAAATGAAATAAGAGCTGCTGAAATTATTAACACTACTATATTTATCAAATTTCAACATGGTAAACCAAGAACCAATTAATACAATTTACTCACCTTGTCTTTTTCCTTTCTCTTTTCTTTCTTGAGCGAATTAAGACTAGATGGAGCTCCTTCGCTATCACTATTGGCACTAATATTTGCTGATGTATGACTATGTTTCGATGACAGTAATTCCATGTGAACATTTGATGACGTGATGCTTGTGCTGTCGTCATACGCAGTGCTACCACTATAATCTAATGTTTGACTTACTGCTGATACATCTTCGCCCCCTGTAATTTATAATAAAAATCAGTGATTGGCAAGGCAGGCTATTCTCATGAGCATAAATTATCAAAATTGAATTTTTTCTTAGGCGACACTCCAATCATTTAAGTATGCCCACATGGAGTCATTGACTGCTTTTTAAACTACAAAAAAACTTATATACATTCATCATGATCATCACCATTAACAGCCTTTTTATCCCACTGTTAGACACCGGCCTCTCCTCTGCCACGTGTTTCTCCTCAGCAGTAAGGTAGAAACACAGGGGACCTACAGTTTAACGTCGAGTCCGAACAACAGAAATTCCAGAGAATGTTCGTTGCAGATATGATTTTAATAAATCTGTGTAGTCATGCGAAGTTATGCTCAAAAAGTGAGCGCTCTACTAACTGAGCTACCACCATACATTGCCGTTATATAAAAATTATATCAACAAAGGTTATAAAAATTATATCACCAAAGAATATACAATTATTGGTTGAACTTTTTATTTGTTATTTCTCTTGCGTCCTTTATTAACATGAACAAGAGAGAGGCAAATTTAAAGTCTGATCTTGTACGTTATTACTAGAGAAATTTTTATGCTAATATTAATGTTTGTGTCTGCTTGCAGTGAGTACAAAATCATCCGTGTCTTTTTGGACTTCAATTGTTGACTGGGTGAAGAACTTATCTCCAGAGCTATTCCTCAGCCAAGTTACATTAGTTAGTTCAAGTTCCTACTGAACTTAGTTGTCGAAATACGTATTTAGGTGTTCTAAATATCATGGTGATAAGGGGTTCTCCAAAGTTCTAGTGTAGTGGTATTTTTCAATTTATATTGAAGTAGTAGCTGGTTACCAGAAAGAAGGACGACAACCTAGAAAAACTGATTGTTCAGGGGAAAGCAGAAGGGAAACGCCCTCGAGGACGTTCCCCAAAACGCTGGATCGACCAAGTCAACGAATTCACCGGTACACCTTTTCACGAAAATATTAGGTATGCAACGACAGAAACAAATGGAGGGACATTGCCCAAACTACAACCTAAATTGCCACCAGGGATCACGGCACTTCAGCTATGAAGTATACAATTGGAGGGAGAGTGTGATTGGTGTGATTAATACAAATTTTGAGAGTGGAGGCTGTAATCATAAAAACCTGAACTAAATATATGATTATTAAGTAACATGTTTTTTTTTATTTAAAAAAGAATCCCAGAATTCCCATCCCACACAGCTTACCCCGGCTCAGCACATTTCGTGCTATTCACAGGTCTAACATGCCCCACCCTTGAAAAACCCCATGCCTCAGACACCACAGACACCCTGGGAAAGTGCAGTGCTCAGGATTCGAACCTGAGCGACTTTGGTAGAATAACTCCAAGCCAAGCGCTGCGGCCATTACTCTACCGCGGTCCCCAAAGTAACATGTACTGCTAATAGAACATCTGCCCCTAGAAAAAAAGGGTTAAGACGTCACCCACATGGCATAATTTCTAAAATTGCATACTTTTTTGTATCATTATTATGATTTTTACGAAAAATGTAGAAATCGAATAACACATTTAAGCTGTGCGATTCAAACAACTTGCCTGCAGTAGCAACACGTAATATTCTAACTGTAAATTCCGTTTTTCGACCATTAATAAGAGTTACTCTAGCCATTAGGAGGATCAGGAAGAAGAAGAATACCCTATTTATTTTTAAATCACTCGCCATTTGCATTTTCACAATTTAATAAACATATAAAGTTTATCAGTAAACGCACGCGGCGGCACGCGTAATCAGACCGTGATAGATATCACTCTGGCATCTTCAAGTATTTCCAATAATATTGAAGGCTGGCAGGTATCACCTGTTGTATTCATGTCAGACCACAGATGGCTTTGTTTCAGACTATCTGGTACTACGGCCACACCAAAACAATATCGGAACCCTAGGCGGACTAACAGGCTATCTTACAAAGCAAATCTGGAAGCCCACCTGGCGGAGTCGATTTTCCCGGAAGCGATTGTTCAGGTAGAGGACTTGCAGTCCAGCGTGGATATTCTGCAGAACTAACTCCTACAATCCTATGAACCATCATGCCCCCTGATGGCGTCCAGGGCGAGTCGCACTATCTCTTGGTGGTGCAGCAAACTCGACAGGATGAAATCAAAGTTGGGCAAACTCTTTAATAAAGCAAAGCGAACTAGAATTACTAATGACTGGGAGGCATACAAAGACCAAAAACGAATCATCATCATCATCATCATCTGACATGGAGCTGACTCG
Source organism: Limonius californicus (assembly GCA_014611495.1). Lineage (NCBI taxonomy): Eukaryota > Metazoa > Arthropoda > Insecta > Coleoptera > Elateridae > Limonius > Limonius californicus. The sequence continues at coordinate 10,793 of JABXWE010025865.1, forward strand.
AAGGCCGATCCTGGATACTCCAGGCCCACGCCAGTAAGGTAGGTAGGAATTTTCGGGATAGGGTGGGATCGGGTGGGGCATTGCACAACGTTAGCGTGTCTGCAATGCATACCGCAAGACACCGCTGTTGCAACACCAGGTAGTTAGTAAGATACGCCTCAATGGGATGTTGAGTACGTACCCGAGACCGTTATGCTCTTAAGCAGTTGAGCCTACTAACTCTGAGAAAGAACTACAATGGCCGCTCAAGCCTGTGACACTTAGCTTTTAACTGCGTTCGAAGTTCCCCTCTGTGGTTTGTGGCCTGTGTCGGTCTCGGTTCTGTCCCCTTTTTATGTCGCACCTTGTAGAGATGGCAGTGGTCCTCCCCCTTCCTTCCCCTTGTGGATTGTCACGCACGTTCACTCTAATTTTATCCCCCAAAAGTATTGCGCTAAACTAAAGCAATTTCTCCACTCAAGCGTAAGTCAAGTCCCTAATGCGGGAACCACTAATCTGAGCACCCTAGAACTCTGTTTATTCCCCTAATTATAAGAAATGCGTAATGTCGGAATAAAAATAATAAACTTGGCCTGGTGTATAAACTTGGAACAGCGGCGTTCTCGAACCCTTGGTGCGGGCCCGGAAGGGCAGGTCCGCGCTCGCTAAACTCTGTATCCAACAAGTGCGTTTCTCGGAACCCTAAACTTTTAAAACTTTCTGGCAGTACATGAAAGAATTGGCTAACTATTAACTCAGCTATTTAGATACGTTTACTAATGTTGTTGGACCCGCCTACCTAGCTGTCCTATTTATTTTTGTTTTATTGTGGGAAGTACCTTATTATTATTAATAATCTAAGTGTATGTAAGTGTTCCCACTGAAATAGAGTGCCTGCTAAATTCCAATATTTCCGTTTGCTTCTCGAACTCCACTGATTTTTAAACTGGCTGTACCTATTAAGCTATTTTTAGAACTACACGTGTGACTTCGCTGACTTTGACCGCTTGAAAAAACGCACTCCGTCGTGTGAAGACATTCACTGCTTGGATTTTACCGTAAATCACCCCTGAATAATCTGGATTGCAACGGCTAATCGTTATTGGAACTAACCAACTTGCTGAACTGCTTTAAATAAAATCCCTTAATCCTGTAATTTATCTAATTTGAATAAATTAATGAACGTAATTTGAGCCCTTATGATTTAAACCTAATTGAATGGACTTGTGCAATTATTTCCTATTATAATATATTCCGTCTAATCTAATATGACCGGATCTAATAGCTCTAATTGTTTGTTTTTAGCCGTCAACTAACTGTCGTCTGAATTCCTTAGAATTTACCACGATCGAGGAGTGAAAAGAGCGAGCACGTCTGTTCACTTCAGGCGGTCGGCACGAACCCGCATACAAAGACCAAAAACGAATATACAAAAAAGAAATTCGCTTGAGGCAGAGGTATTCTTGGAAAACTCTTTGCAGTTCCATAGAGACCACTACCGCAGCGACTAGACTACAAAGGATCCTTTCTAAGGACCCCAATCAACAACCAGGCTGTCTCAAGCAAGGAGATGATTTCTTTACAGCCAAACCCGAAGAGACAGCGGAAGTGTTAATTCAAACACATTTCCCAGGCTGTATTGTCACCCTTGACCGTGTATGGCCGAGGCCCGACGCCCCACCTCCCACCGAGAAGGATTGGGAAGTGGCAGACCAGGTCGTACGGGGTGATAAAATAACCTGGGCTATAAATTCCTTTCTTCCCTACAAGTCGCTAGAAGTGGACGGCGTCTTTCCAGCCCTATTACAATGGGGAATGGACTTAATACATGCTCACCTGGTGCGCATCTACCGGGCATGTATCCCGTTTAGATATATACCGGAGAGTTGGAGAGAAGTGAAGGTAGTTTTTATACTTAAACCAGGGCGTTCCGACTACTCCCTGGCCAAATCATATCGTCCCATTAGTCTTACATCCTTCTTACTAAAGACACTTGAGAGACTTTGTGACAGAGAAATCAAGAAGAAAGTGCTTGCTTCACACCCACTGCACCTGAACCAACATGCTTACGTCCCAGGGAGATCTACTGAATCGGCGCTATACCCTGTAGTAAATCGAATTGAAAGATCGCTAGATAATAAAATGTCTACTTTGGGAGTTTTCACTGATCTTGAAGGAGCCTTTGACAAGGCTTCTTTTGAAAATATTAACTTTGCCTTACGTAGACATGAAGTTGCACCTACTCTTTGTGAGTGGATAAAGCACATGCTTACAATGAGAGCATTGCAATTTAATATAGGAGACAGCTCTATTAGGGGTGTAGTGATGAAAGGCTCTCCACAAGCCGGGGTTCTGTCTCCACTCATGTGGAATACAGTGATGGACAGCCTTCTAAGCTCACTCAATGATGCTGGGTTCTATACCATTGGATATGCAGATGACATTCCCATCCTCATGACAGGGAAATTTGAGGGCACGCTCTGCATCTTGATGCAGACGGCTCTCCAAATAACGGAAAAATGGTGTAGTGATCAGTCACTCTCTGTCAATCCCTTGAAGACAGACATGGTATTTTTCACAAAGAAAAGGAAGGTTGGACACTTACATACACCTTTACTATTTGACACTTCTCTCAGCTTGTCACACAGTGTCAAATACCTGGGAGTTATTTTTGACAAACAGCTGAATTGGGAGAAACATTTGAAAGCTAAAACTGAAAAAGCATGCATGGCTTTCTGGCAGTGTCGCGGCGGTGTGGGTAAATTCTGGGGACTCTCTCCCAGAGTTACCTTGCGGCTGTATACTGCCGTGATTAGACCTATGCTATGTTATGGAGCACTTGTCTGGTGGCCCAGGGTCAGAGAAGTTACGGAAGCAACCAAACTAGGACATGTGCAAAGTCTTACCTGTCTTAGTTCTACAGGTGCTATACGTTCAACTCCTACGGCCGCCTTAGAGGTGATCTTATGCCTTCCACCATTCGACCTTTTTGTGGAGGAAGTAGCTGTGAGGACGGCTTTGAGGCCATAAGGGTCTGTGACAAGTAGCAGGCAGGGGAGGCAGATATACCCGCATCCTGGATGAGGCAGTCCTCAAGACCCCTCTCCTAGACGCAATGGTAGACTACCTCCCTCCACAATATGCCTTCAATAGACACTTCAGTGTTTATCCCAATGTTAAGCCAACCCAACATATGGATATATCCATCTTTAACAACGGATCTAAAACAAGGCATGGAACGGATGCTGGAGTCTTCTCCGATGACCTACGCCACACTATACCACTAGGCAAAATTGCTACTGTCTTCCAAGCGGAGGTAGTGGGAATAATGCATGGTGCAAAGACAATTCTTGAACGACAGATCAAGAACCAACCTATTGGTATCTACAGTGACAGCAGAGCCACTTTACTAGTACTGGGTAGTTGCAAAATTACCTCAGGAATGGTACTGCAGTGCCGTGAAGCTCTCGGCGATATCCCAAAAGATAATGTCATTTCTCTTATATGGGTGAAAGGACATGACGGAAACTACGGCAATGAGGAGGCTGATGGGGATTGCAAGATTGGCCTCCAAATAACCTATTTGGGGACCAGAACCCGTTATTCCTATATCCCTGAGGACATTAAGCTTTATGCTATACCAAGAAACCCCAAAAAACATCACACGAAGATGGGTAAACACCGAAAGTTGTCATCATACAAGGGCTGCTATTACTGCACCTTGGTCAATGGACCCTGGACACTGCACCCTATATCAACACATGGATAGGATGGACTGGCGGACAGCCCAAACTGTCGAGGATGCAACGGGGATAATGAGACAGCAGAACACGTCCTGTGTCGCTGTCCAGCTCTCGCAACAATCAAAGGATCCATGTTGGAAGACTTTTGGCCTGATATGGCCAAAATCAGCAACACCCCAGTTGCGGATGTCCTCAAGTACATCCAAAGGATTGGATGGCTTGGGTGATGCCCAAATTGAGGAGCTGCTAGGGAGGCAGCACAATGGGCCCACCTATGCGGCCTAAGTGCACGTGAGGTAACTCACCCTCCCAAAATCTACAATGTCAATGACAATGCAAGCGGCGGCCGTGGGCTAGAGGTTAATGTGTTAAACTTCTACACTGAAGGTCCTGTGTTCAATTCCCAGTACCTGAACATCGGATTTATTATATTCATTATGCGACTCCGTTCGATGTGCAACGGTTGTATGCATCATCCACACTGCTTTGTTTAAGTTTTAAAATGACAATATGAGAAATATATAAAATTAATATTTTTTGAGAAAATAAAAAGCTCCTTGGCTCCTTATAACGCAGCGTCAGTTGTATAAATTATCAATACAAAATTTCAAAGATAACAGATTTTAATTCGGGTTATAAAATTTGAATATTAATGGATTTGCAACTTATAAGTATTTTTAAATATTTCTAGTAGTTTCTAGAAAATTTACAACACTGAAAATAAGGAAAAGAGGTGTTCAGGCAACCCAAGAAAAACCCTAAACATAATAAATTCCTAGTATTTTCCTATTAAAGTAAGTTCATAAGCACTAACCCTCTGGTGACCTCCTCCATTTAGTATCAGCACCCATCCACGTATCAAAAGCTTCAGAAGTAATCTCAGAAATTTCAGAATTAATTGTAGAATCAAATTCATCATTTGTCTGCTTCATATCGTAGTCCTCTGGCAATGTTTTATCAACTTCTACCTCATTACATGACTCAACTGTAGGTCGTTTCACAGACAAATTGTACCTCGAATCTGACTGCATTGGTCTCGCGTAAACATTGGGCTTGGATGAAGGTCCATCATCAGGTTCAAAGTCGTCTTGGAATTCTGATACCAATGGGTTACCCGTATCTTCATCACTGTAATCACACTCGTTTTCTCTAAGACAAACGTTTATATTTGCACTTACCTATCAGATTCTACTACTTCATTCATATTACTATGAGGACTAGACTGGACATCATCCAAAAATGTTCTATCAAGCTGGCCACCATCAGGACAAAATTCCTCCACGGAAGTTATTGGACTAATTTCAAGGCGCCTTAAATCAGGCAAACTTTCGTCAGTCGTATCAGTTTTCTCTTTAACACCAAATTTGGAAATAAACCCAGAACTTTGGCTTGAACTTTTTGATGCTTGAGATCCTGAACTAATTGGCTTTTTGCAAGCAGCTCCGTTTATTGGATTAAACGGAATGGGCTTACCAGCACCAATGACAATTGGACCGCTCTGAGATCGTTTTACCACATCCTGCTGTGTTGGCTGAGTACTCAATTGTTGGCTGGAAGAAGACGCATGGATGGGAAGTTGAGGTGGAATGTTAGCATTCAGATCGGCGATTTCTCGCCTCTTTTTAACTAAATTTTCAAGGAACTTATTGTAGTTGGCATCATCCGAGTCGAAGTACATATCTAATTCTTGAATAGTGGCATTGGTTTCTTCTTCGTTACGTTCTAACTGTCGTAGTAATGTCCCTCGTTGTAGCTGAAGAAATGGAAGATTGAAGAATTTGTGGAGAAGCTTTAAACCAAAGCCGTTTCTCATTGATGATTCGGCATAACGAACTTGCGCTGAACGTGTGCTGTAAAAAATGAACTTTTATGAGTTTATTCCTCTATGACATGTTAGAGTCTGATAACTAGGCTGCTGATTTGTTTAAGCACAAATACAGGCTAAATTATACGAGGGTTATTCGGAAACTAAGGTCCGTTTACTTATAAAACAGAAAACATTACAGATTTTTTCAAAAAACTTTATTTTTTAAATTCCTTACATGTGTCTCTATTTTTCTACATAGTTTCCATATTTGTTTAAACATTTGTCATAACGTTCTACAAGTATGTCGTAGACGTCTGCCGCCTGTGAGGATAACCAGTCTTGAACTGCTCCTTTCAGCTCGTCATCTGTGGCGAATCTCTTGCCGCTGAGAAACTCTTTTAGGTAGCGGAATAAGTGAAAATCACTGGGCGCCAAGTCTGGACTGTACGGTGGGTGGTCAATCTGTTTCCATCCAAAAGATCTGATCAGATTTTGGGTGTGAATGGCAGAATGGGGTCTGGCATTGTCATGCAGCAACAAAACTCCAAACGTCAGAAGACCACGTCGCCGCTGCTGAAACGTTCTTTGCTGTCAAAAACCGAATCACTGACCGTATTTCACAGTCGGCGGGCTGATCGATTGTTTTAAACATTTTGAAGTAGCACTGTACTTAGCACACTGCAACAATACCAATGCAAATGGCGTCGTTTGACGAGCAAGGCATGCCGGGAGTTGGTACGCATGCACGTTTCAATGTTTACGCGACATTCGATTAGCTACGACGATTCGGACCTTAGTTTCCGAATAACCCTCGTACATTAAAATGTTAAAATGTACACAAAGGATTTACAGGGTGCATCAAATTCGACATTCATCACTTGAAACCGTTACAGCAACAAAGTCGGTAAAATTGTGGCAAATTTATGTAATTCAATGTTTGTAATGAACAGAAGTATATACAGGTTGTCAATTTGAAAACTTACAATGTGGAATTACAATGTGGTCGAACAGGTACGCCTTTAATCTTTACTACATACAAAAATTGGTTTAATTACAAAAACAACCTCGGAACTCCGCCACTGCTTGGGTAGAAAATTAACAAGTTGACAGATGCTAGTATCCCAGAAAGCCAATCGAAGAAGGAGTAAGTTCAAAACAATTAATTAATTAATAGGCGCCACCGACTTATAATCTTCTAGCATCGTCCGAAGTGGTAAATGAGAAGTCAGACCCCAAAATAGATAATCACCTACCTTTATATCTTCCTATCTGTCCTTTACGTAGACTTAAATCCAAATAATTCGTCGTAAAATAAAAGACAAGTTGCAACCAAATCTCTGTTTACTTAATAAAACAACAAAACCCAAACACAGTTCTAATATTTCTATGCAAGAACAATGATTTAAAATAAATTAGTAGTCCCAATTTTACGTGACTAGAACAGAATATAACTAAACTTAAATGGGCAACAATCAAACAATTTTTCGGACTTTTATTGCGCTACACAACTATATACTAGAGATTTTTAGCGCATTCCGTAACTTCGAAGGCCTTCGCGTCACCAATTCATGCGTGGTCAAACGATCAAAAACTATCGTCAGGGCGTGAACTCTTACAAACGCAATATCAACCCATTATTGGAGTACCTTGTATATCTGCTTTACGTAAAATTGGAATATGGAATATTACAATAGTATTTCATATGTACACATATCCCCAATTAAAGCCCCAATGACAAAATTCTGTGACCCCAATCAATTAATAAATTAATTCTTAAATAACCATAAAGAAATCGTAAACAACAAGACAAGGTTATACAGTTTTTAAAATGCACTTCCCTTGATCAAGATGTGGCGGCAATCAGCTCGACCGTACACCAGACTCCCTATCTATAGACCCAGGCGTCCACTCGGTTCGGGAAAAACCTTCCCAAGGTTACTCGACGATGACAGCGTATCAATTTGAACAATACGTATAAATGTAGAGTTTTTCTAATGCGTCGCCTTAATTTCTGGAAGTCCAGCCGTACGAATTTTGCCAGTAGATGGGCACTGGCCTATCACCAAAAATATCTTCTTAACCGGAGTAAATTCTATATTGGAAATAAATTTGCTTCCCTACAACTATGGGAAATGCTTCTGTGTAGTGACTCTCAAAGCGGAAAACTAATTCCCAATCGACAAACGATTTCAATAAATAATTCACTATTCACAATATACTTCCGGTAAGGTTGACAATTCTTAACCCACTGAGTTAATTACGAATACTGTCTTTAGAATCTCCTTCCCCCCCCCCAACTTTTGAAAGTCCAAAACGCCTTGCGTCGACTTGACAGAAAAGGTAACTTCGAAATATTAAAAATTCCTATAAGCTTGAGAATAACTAAATATGTATAAAGGGTTTCCTTCTTTTAGGCGCGGAAATCGTTACAGTTGACCAAAAATAAGTCGGCAGGAAGCACTTGTCAATTGTGGTTTTATGTACAGTAGCTACGTCTAATCCGTAATGTCTAAAACGGATGTTAAAAAAAGATAGGTACATTCGGAATGCCGAGTTTTCGAAGAAGAATGGACTTGGAAATAAGTTTTTACTTTGTTCAAAGAAAAGCCTGTGTGCTTAATTTGCAGTACAACTGTTGCAGTCCTAAAAAAGTACAACATTCAACGGCATTTTCAGATGAAACATGAAAACTCATCCTACTTATTGTTAAGTGGAGAGGCTAAAAAAGAAATCAAAAGGTTTAATACGAAAATTATTAGGCCAACCACAATTATTTCAGATAGCTAATAATTCTCAAAAATGTGCTACTAAAGCAAGTTATATGGTGGCTTATAAAGCTGCCAAATCTAATAAAGCATTTGCAGATGGTGAATTTATAAAACAGTGCATGATAGATGTGTGCAATATTATGTGTCCAGAAAAGAAAAACGTTTACAAGTCACTGTCTTCATCAAGAAGAACGACCACCGAGCGAATTGAAAGTATTAATACAAATTTAATTTCACAATTGACTGCAAAAGCTGAAAAGTTTATTTTTTATTCAATTACAATGGATGAAAGTACAGATATCAACGACACAGCGTAGTTACTCATATTTGTGAGAGGAATCTACGTCCACTTTGAAATTACAGAAGAACTTGCAGGAATACTGTCAATGAAGGGAACAACAACAGGTGCCGATGTATTTACTGAATTTGCAAAGTGTATTGATAAACTACGTTTACCGATTGACAAGTTGTGTAATATAACTACGGATGGCGCTCCCAACATGGTTGGAAAAAATCAAGGATTTGTAGGGAAATTTAATTCCAAGTATCCGGAAATTATGTTGATTTTCTGCATTGTATAATAATTTGCAAGGAAAAAACCGGTTCCTTCAAAATATTTGGCAGTATCTGAAAGGTTTCAAGTTGCTGTTATTGTTATTTGATAATCAAATCTCTAATTTTGACTTTTCTCATTCTCCAAAGATGCAGTCTCTAAAATTTGCTGTATCAAATGATAAAATGCGAATGTACACAGACAATTTGCGAAAATCGTCTTCAGAATTTGAAAGATTTAAGAACATTAAGAATATTGAATCAGAGCTTAATATTTTTGCGACCCTATTCAACGTTAATTATGAAGAAGTCGATGCGAAACTTCAATTCGGACTGATAGAACTAAATTGCAGTATTCTCTGAAGCAAACCTTCCATACAGTATCACTGTTGGAATGTTGTAACAATTTAAACCCAGCATCTTCCCAAACTTAATTACTCATGCAATGAAGATGATGGCTATGTTCGGCTCATCTTATATATGCAAACAATGAGGCTTAGAAAAAATTTTTGAAGAAACAGAATTACAGATGAGCATCTTTCATCAGTTTTAAGGATTTCTGCTTCACATAGAACTCTGACAAAATCCCAAGCTAAGTAGCCACCTTGTACAATGATCCATATACTATTTGTGTGCTTGAGTTTCTGTGGGTAAGATATAAATTTTTAATTACCGCAGCAGTTACTCGAACAATAATCTGTGACTTGCACAACTTGCCACATATTCTTAACTATTAGTGCTAACTAAGAATATTATTTTTATTATTTTATTGTTGTCCTAATTTAAAAGTTTAATTATAATTTGAAATTGAATATTATGCAATCACTCTATGAGTTAATTTGACCAGTTAAGTAGTTTAAGGCTTTTCTTATTATTGTTATTGTAAATAATTACCTTGATATTGATTCAATATAATAAATGACATGATCTGCCGTAACAGTTCGATGATGTGACATATCACAATGATTAGCCAAAATGATTACTGGAATGTGCTCTGGAACCTTCGGTAATTCTCTCTGTACATAGTCAAATGTCCTACAAAAGAAAAAAGTATATTAAAAGGCTCAAAAAATGTAACATATGTGTACCAAGTCTTGGTCAAATCCATCATCATAATGACACCATTTGTGCCCTTGTACACATCCAAGAACTCTGCATCTAATGCTGGTTCTTCAGGAATTTCAATTTGAGAATTCTCGAGCTTTAAACCATCAAACCTCTTCTTCTTCTTGCCCCTATCTACAACATCCCATACTTCAACTTTCACAATGTCGTCTGTAGCTTTGTAATTCCAATGAATTGAGGCTACTTGTATTTCTTCTGTGGGAATATATTCCTCAACAAACTTCTTTCCTTGTAAACGGTGAAACAAGCAAGTTTTGCCAACGTTTCGGTCTCCTTTAATCACTATTTTCACTGAAATATTTTAATAGACTATGATTTATACAAAAGATTATACAAAATTTTGCATAACATACTGTTATATTGAACACCACGTGCAAACTTCCGTTGAAGCGATGTGGACATACTTTGGTGACCCGGAGGTCTTGGAGGTTCGCCCGAATTAGTCGAGGAGGCATCACTTTTACTAGTTAAACGTTTAAAAGCAGAAAACATTCTCAGAAACCATTAGATTTATACTGCCATATGTGAAAACTTGACTTTTAACACCAGTCATACACTTATATGGGCTTTTAGAGTACCTAGTTTTTTTTAAGAAATATAATTAAGGCTTTTACAGTAACACTAAATAAATAAAAACTAAAAATTACTTGCGAAATCTGATTTTGAATTAACTATGATTCCACACATGAACTTTAATGATAAAACAGAGAAACATGAACCAATTCCAAAATATGAACTCAACCACGGTATTTTAACGTCGTTGCCAACATTTACGAAATTCAACTTCCTATGCCAACAGTACTAACAAACTTTAGTTTGGTAACTACTCACAGGTGGCATAGTATGTAAATTTGTTGTACCCACAAAATTTGAAATATGAATAATAGGTTGAATTATTTGTGGTTTTAATAATTTTAATTTAATAAAAATTGTACAGTATAGATTATTCTGTTTAACAAATAAGACGTTGGAAACGAAATGTAGTATGATTCACTGACGAGATCAAGATAATTGGAAATCCGTGGTTTATGTTGTTTTAAAACATTAAAAGCAACATTTAGTATAAACGAAAAGCAATAATTATTTTCTTTAGCAAAAGGCGTTTGCAACGAAACTAAATAAAATATAATATAATTTGTTTGTTCATGCAACCGTTCTACGGAATATTTATTGGATTTGACTTCCTTCCAGGACATACATAGGTAACCTAAGAAGCATTTCAAGGCAAATTTAATTTTGTATTTTGCGTTCGAAAACGAAAACAATGACATGAACCTTTAGAAAACATTTTGCGAATCTTTATTTGGTTACTTTTCCATGCAAAACAGAAATTTAAGAAAACGTCTTATATTATGAATTACGCAAAAAGTGAGTAGGAAAGTGCTTAGGAAATAAATATATCTATGCATTAATTTCATTGTTACTGGTAATATTTATGCTTATGTATATATTTTTACATTATGAGTTTGGTTTTATTGTTTATTTATAGCAAAACTAGTAAGACACACACATAAAACAAAGGTTTATTACATTAGCGAATACAGTTTTTAACAAACAACAAAATCTAACGTCTACTACATACAACCACATACATACAACACAGAGGCACAGTATAATCCTCTGAGGATTATACTGTGGTAGAGGAAGGAAGTGACTTCATAGTTATGTTTTAGTACCAACCTAACAATACAAAAGAACTAGTAATATTTTGATATTCAACAGGTTTTAAAGCCTTGTGGTGGCAATTCTTTAGTTTCAAGGTAGCAAAATCTAGTAATATCAGTCTTAACCATATATCTGGCCCAAGGTCCATAGAGAATCTCTCTATGGACCTTGTATCTAGCCATAGAATCACCCAATATGGCGTTATTTATTTTTTAAACCTTTGTTTTGAGTGCGATGCAGGTATGCATCGCATGGCCTGAAAGACAAAATTTTCATGCTGGCGCCATGTGATGCATACGTGCTTCGCACTTTTACAGGAATAATCCTGTTGAAACTTGCAATAGACCCACTCGATACGCAGCCTAGTTGTATAGTTTATATTGGTCATTCGTATAGGCAATATCGGCCATCTAAAAAAAGTAAATAGTTAGTGAAATGGGTGATTACGAAAGAGAGCAAAACGAGGTTTTGTCAGACGAAGAAGTATATGAATCTTCGTCGGAAAGTTATAAGGCAAGCAGTAGTAATTTTGAGTATAGTTATGATGATTCTCCTTTACAAAAAAAGAGAAAAAAGGTGTACAAACGTAAAAGCGTTAATCCTCCTGTTGTACCGAGTACATCATCCGATCAATTTCCTACCGAAAATGTACAAGAAAGTGAAGAACCGGACATTCAAGTTGGTTCAAGTGTCGGTGGTATTGCTCACGTTGAAGAAACAATCGAAGATGTTATAAGAAATTTTCAGTGGAGTAGCGATTCCTCGTCTGATGAGTTACTTGTACAGTCAACCGATTTCCAGTGGATTGAAGTGACGGGTGACCATTTGAAAAATTTTGTTGTTTATGCACAAGAATTGAAGATAAGTCAATATATTCAAAATATGCAAGACAAAAAACCTATTGAATTTTTTTTGTTTTTTGTGGACAATATGCTTCTAAATCTAATGGTGCAAGAAACCAACAAATACGCTTCCCAAAAAGCCACACAAACAAATTTACCGTGGGCCCGGATGAGAAGTTGGAAAGACACTAATATCGAAGAAATGAAAATTTTTTTGGGCCTTCAGATCTGGAGTGGATTAGTTTAGATGCCGAAGTTGGTTTGTTATTGGTCCAACAATGTTCTCTATTCAAATGAAGTAAAATCAGTAATGCCGATTTGAGCTTATTTTGAGCAATTGGCATTTCTGTGACAATGAAACTGCGAATGTTTCAAATAGACTTTACAAAATCAAGCCTCTTTTAGAACACATTAGTCAAAAATTTCAAGATGCTGTGTTGCCCTCATGTAATGCGTGCGTAGGTGAAACCTTAGTACCTACACTTTTGAGGACGTCTGGCTTTTCTACAATACATCAAAAATAAAAGACATAAGTTTGGTGTAAAGATTTTCAAAATTTGTATCGAAGAAGGGTATACTTACAATTTCAAGATATACTGCGGAACAGAAAAAAAAAACACTTCTGTTAGTGTGCCAACTTCTATTGTTATGGAACTTTGCAAAGATTTATTAGATAATGGGCGTACAATATTTGTAGATAATTATTACACAAGCATTGAACTTGCACACAAATTATTGGATAGACAAACCCACTTGGTCGGAACTCTAAGAAGAAACCGAAAAGGAAATCCGAAAGATGTAGTCAACAAAAAACTACAAAAAGGAGAAGTAATTGCCCAGGAAAGTGACACTGGGGTAGTAATTATGAAATGGTGTGATGAACGTGAAGTTTTGATGTTAACAACAAAACACAAAAACAATATGGTTTCGGTCACATCACGACGTGGATCCGAAAAGCAAAAGCTCGAAGCTATCAAGGACTACAACCAAAATAAGAGTTATATTGATCTCTCTGACCAAATAAAAGCATATGCTTCTTGTCTCAGACGTAGCATCAAATGGTATCGCAAAATGGCTATTGAAATTCTTCTGGGATCAACAATCGTAAATGCATATATCTTGTACAAACGAGTTACACGTCAAAATATTAGTATAACACAGTTTAGGGAGGAAATTGCTAAAGATCTCCTTCAGATTACTCAAAAAGAAAGGCCCCCATCATCAGAAAAGCAATTTTATTGAAGAAGTAGGCACAAGTAGTCGTCGTAGGTGTGTAGTTTGCTACAAAAACCTCTCTGAACAGCATGGAAGAAAATACGCAACTTCCAAGGCAACCCCATCTCGTTATAAGTGTATCCAATGTGATAAGTTTTATTGCATACCTTGTTTCACTACTGCCCATACGTGCACGTTATAAAAAAATCATGGCGCAAGTCTAAAAAATGTTTTATTTTCTATTTTATGTTGATATTATTAGTAACCTGCTTATTGGAGATAATTTTGTGTTCTCGGTATAAAATGTTCGTTTTTTTTTTGAAAATATATATTATATAATGTACTTTGTTTTTTATAGTAAAATAAAGAATTAGAATAATAATTTATTGTACTTGTTTATTAAATGTCCATAGAATAAATTAGGACTCTAAAAGAAAATAAATGAAAGCAAAAAGGCAATAAAAATGTATATGACTTATACTAAATATAATACATATAACTGGACCCTTTTTTTTTTAACTTGGAGCCGGGTCAACACAAATATTTTGTTGACCAGGCCATATACTTTTATTCCCCAATACATTTCCATTATAACGTGCAGCAAATGTGAGCAGCGCGGCTCAAAGTGCAATCATACGTGCAAAACACAAGTGAGCGGCATGGCTCATATAATTACGAGCCATGCGAGTCACACGTGTTTCGCATGGCGGTCAACTTGTTAAAATTGTGGTGGTTGTAGTTTCAACGAGATTCTTATTGTAATATTGTGGTCAAACCATATGAAGGAAAAATAAAATGTAATTTTAGGTTCATATCAAAATTTAAACCGATTAAAATATAAAATACTTAGCAACACAGAACAAATGCAGTTCTGCAGTTCATACACCATTTATGAAATACCCTGTAAATTATTGAAACACGTCGTAAAATGTGAAAACAATTTATTACAAGATCAAAACTAAAAGCATTAGTTTAGCATGTAACATACAAAAATATATCTAAAACCAGATATAACAAGCAGAAATGTTTGCGAAGCCCATTTCATATTAAACTTGCAATTATTGTGGAACAATGATAATAAAATATTTCTAATAATTACATATTCGAATGCTATTCGGTTTTACAATCGAATTTTAAAAACATATGTAAGGTTAGCCAATTACTTAAGAACAAATTATAATTTCTAAATCAACCTATATAGATTATCAATAAATAATCTAAATTATTAGATGTATTTTTCTAAACGCTGCATTAGTAATGTTGAAAAACATTTACAGGAAATTAAATATTTAAGAAACGTTATTACTATAATAAGGTCCCATAATATATATATATATATATATATATATGCATTCATATAAACAATAACTTAATTGTCATTTTGAGTACTTATACCCGACCTGAAATATCTAAAATACGAAAAAAAAATTTGCACTCCATAACTGCTCCTAAAACTTCACAAAAAGTGACAACTAGTAACATAATTATTATGTTAATATCTAAATACGCATTATTACATTAAGATAATCATTAAAATTAATGCAATGGTGTTTAATTCAGTAACTGTAATAGATGAAAGCCCTTAATGTTAACAATAAAATAAAATAAATTATGCTTAACCTGCAAATCACAATTAATTAATATGTACTCTGTCCATAGTTTGGTGGTATTAATAATTTGTAATTTAAATTAAAACTTAACACTAAATAATCAACTATTAACAATAAAAAATAGCAGTGCTTTGAAGGTACACCAACAGCAGTCAAAGCTGGAAAAAGTTTTATATTAAAATCCATTGCTCCTCCTGGGTTTGCTCGATAAAAATAATTATGATAAAAACAGAGACACAGAAGATAAGTATTTATTTTTTGATAGCTGTAACTTAAGTTTTTAACAAATAAAACACAAATTTAATACTAAAATGTAGGTGGAAAAAAAATTTATTTCTATAACACAACCAATAATAAATGAAATGAAATGAAATTGAGCAAGTAGATGTAGAATTTTGTATGTGCTTGGTTTATTTGGGCTTCACTCCCTAATTCAAATCCTTCAGTGTTTGATCAAACACACCTCAATTATTTTCTTTTGTTCCACGTTATGAGTAATATTTTTTCTTTCTACACAAAAAAATTTAATTCTTTATAAACATATCAGATGTACTTGTACTATGATGAATGCTTCCTTCCTGTATCTAAAATGCACAGAAACACAACTCTTTTCAAATCATTTCAAAAGTATTCTTATGTAACATTCATGCCATTAAATATGATGTTCTAAAATTACTTAGCATATTATAATAATCTATACTAGCCTCTAACAAAATCCCACTCTTCAGATCATTTTCACATAAACATCGTTATGATCACAAAATTAAAGTGAGAAATTCGAAAATATAAATCTTTGTCTAGTTTGAGGTTTTTTTGTTGAACACATTTTGAATTTTGCTATGACGGTTTTCATTTTTCAATTATCACGGTTCAGAGAGCTCCACAGTGGTCTGCGAGTATTTGAAGAATTAATAAAACAGCCCTTTGCTAAATGCCTCCACAACCTTAGGCACTTCTTTGCTGAAGCCGCAAATATCCAGTATGTTTGAGGAACCATCTGCTATAGTTAGTTGCGGAGAACTTAAGGAAAACGTTATCAACCTGAAAAGAGCTAACTTGTAAAAACTGCATGAAATCAATATTGCAAAAGCTTACTTGGTATGAGGTAGAGACATTTTCTTCCGGTATTTGTTCAAAATCTCTATTGGCTTCTCTTTTTCGCGGTTTTCCTTTGGGAGTAAATGGAACCAATGATGATAGAACAGAAAATGAATGAACACATCCACTTGTTTCTTTTTGTTCATTGCCCAGTCAAATGTGGAGGATGGTAGCACATAACCACTCTTTGCCTGCTTTAACTTTGACAAAGCTTGATTCAACGTTATATCTAAAATAATAGTTGTTTATATTAAGAAATTGTATTGGTTGACATATGAAATAAAAAGTAACAAGTTTTGGCTTTACTGAAAATAATCTACAAAAAAAACCAAAGATAAATGTTAAAACTACTATTAGTTAACTTTCTTAGGTGTTGCTCCAGTTACAACACCTTTTATCATTACAGATATTAATTTTTACACACAATACACTTACTTTTCTCTAATGATACAATGCTAATTTTATTATCATTAAACACGGCCACAGTCACATCTCTTTCTACTCTCAACAAACTAAGAGTTAAGATTGCAGCGGCATCTAAACAGGTAAGGTTTCTGTTGTTAAGGCATGGACCTTGCATCTTTTCGGTCAAGTCGATTGTGATCATTATCTTCCGGCCCGTGGGCTGTGGATTTTGAAATGAAATTTGCATTGCTCTGTGGAGAGCTGTAACTACATTAGGACACTTGGGTGATTCTCGGGTTGGTTCTGTTTTTTTGAAATTCGGATCGTCTTTTTTCTCTTCCTCTGTGGTTTTGAGGTAGGAAAGAAATTTGGGATCGATTGGTCTATAAAATAGAATAAAGGTTAATGTTAATATAGAAATTTACCTTATATACTACTACATGTAAGTTTTAAGTTAAACAAATGTTTTAAAAAAAAACATGCTTCAAAGCAGAAGAAATTCTGGAGGACTTACCTTTAAACTAACCGAGCTTTGACCACATTTAACCCAAGTTTGACCTAATTTAACCCAACTTTGATCTACTCTAATCTAACCCACCTCTGATCTAATTTAGCCCAAGTTTGACCTAATTTAACCCAACTTTGATCTAATCTAACCTAACTTTATACTAACCCAGCTTTGCCAGAATTTAACCCAAGTTTGATCTACTCTAATATAACCCACCTTTGATCTAATTTAACCCAACTTTGAGCGAATTTAACCCAAGTCTGACTTAATTTAACCGAACCCAGCCTTGACAGAATTTTACCCAACTTTGACCTAATCTAACCCACCTTTAAACTAACCCAGCTTTGACCTGATTTAACCTAACTTTGACTTACTCTAACCCAACTTTAACCTAACCCACCTTTAACCTAACCCACCTTTAACCTAACCCAGCTTTGACCTAATTTAAGTCAACTTTGACCTAATCTAACCAAACTTTAACCTAACCCAGCTTTGACCTAATTTAACCCAACTTTAACCTAACCCAGCTTTGACCTAATTTAAGTCAACTTTGACCTAATCTAACCAAACTTTAACCTAACCCAGCTTTGACCTAATTTAACTCAACTTTAACCTAACCCAGCTTTGACCTAATTTAACCCAACTTTAACCTAACCCAGCTTTGACCTAATTTAACCTAACCCAGCTTTGACCTAATTTAACCCAACTTTAACCTAACCCAGTTTTGACCTAATCTAACCCAATTTTAACATAACCCACCTTTAAACTAACCCAACTTTGACCTAATTTAACCAAACTTTAACCTAATCTAACCTAACTTTAACGTAACCCAGCTTGGACCTTATTTAACCTAACTTTGACCTAATCTAACCCAACTTTAACCTAACCCAGCTCTGACCTAATTTAAGCCAACTTTGACCTAATCTAACCAAACTTTAACGTAACCCAGCTTTGACCTAATTTAACCTAACCCGGCTTTGACCTAATTTAACCGAACTTTAACCTAACCCAGTTTTGACCTAATCTAACCCAATTTTAACCTAACCCACCTTTAAACTAACCCAGCTTTGACCTAATTTAACCAAACTTTAACCTAACCCAGCTTTGACCTAATTTAACCCAACTTTAACCTAACCCAGCTTTGACCTAATTTAACCCAACTTTAACCTAACCCAGCTTTGACCTAATTTAACCCAACTTTAACCTAACCCAGCTTTGACCTAATCTAACCCAACTTTAACCTAACCCAGCTCTGACCTAATTTAAGCCAACTTTGACCTAATCTAACCAAACTTTAACGTAACCCAGCTTTGACCTAATTTAACCTAACCCGGCTTTGACCTAATTTAACCGAACTTTAACCTAACCCAGTTTTGACCTAATCTAACCCAATTTTAACCTAACCCACCTTTAAACTAACCCAGCTTTGACCTAATTTAACCAAACTTTGACCTAATCTAACCCAACTTTAACGTAACCCAGCTTGGACCTAATTTAACCCAACTTTAACCTAACCCAGCTTTGACCTAATTTAACTCAACTTGATGAAAATTACATACAGGACAGCGCTTATGAATTAGATGACTTAATATGAAAAAGAACCAACTTACAAAAGATTTTTCTCACCATTACATTAGGCTTTTTATTTGAAATTCTAACAACAAACAAGGTTTCATCCAGATCTGCCGTTCGTGTTCGTGAACAAATAGTTACAATATTTTTCCTCAGTTCGCATAATTTAAAAATTTCGTACTATTTTAACTGCTTTTTTTTCGTTAGTTGGTTCAATTCTTTCTGCAGAAGTCAACCAGTTGTATAAATTAAAAAGCCAATTTTCAATTCAACATTATACCCATTTACAAGTGTACAAAATAACCTCAACAAGAATTAAATTATAGTTGAAAGAACATGTTTTATATCTATCAGTTTAACATAAAATTTCAACAGTTTTCTAACACTTACTTTCCACCTTTTTCAAAATTCCTCAAACCAATGAACACCTCAGCAGGATGGATTTTAGACGATTGTATTATTTCTGTATTCGTAAGACATTCAACAACTTTACTTTGGAAAGACGTATTTGCTTTCAGAAAACCTAATTTGTATAGTCTAGGTAGATATGTAATCAGATCTCTTATTGGTAACCCTGGGATTAATGCTTCCCACACCTGAAAATTAAAAAATATTGACTATTTGCTGTGAATTATTTCCAATGTTGCATAATGAATTACAACAAATTATTGCAAAAAAATCTATTAATTGCACGGCATACTTGAATGCAATTAATTACACTATAAAAATTATGAAAAAGTGTTGCAAGATTTCCAAGAAGTTTTCAAGCGAATCTCAAAAATTGCTAAATTTCTAGAAGTACTTAAGGTGGGTGTTCTTTAAACCTATTTTTGTTTCCCTTAAATATTGATAGCTTCATAAGAGTAAAAAGCTTTAAACATAAAAAATAACTAATCTACGAATAAGATATACAAAAAGGAATTATTTAGTAGCATTTACAAAAATTTTTTTTTAAATTGTTTAATGCCACTATTTTTCATAATCTTTTACTCTTAATTGCTTCTGGAAGTTCCAGAAACTTTCCATCTTACTCTAGAGAAAAGTTCTGGAAAAAAATACAGGAAGTGGTAGTTGGCACATTAACTTACTGATTGAGAATGGTGATAAAACGAAGGTATTTGATTAAGATTTGTGCAATGTAATTCTGTAACTAATTCAACAATTCGTTTTTCGCTTTCACATCGTTTCAATTCTTGTACTTTTATTAAATGGTCGATTATTTCTGATGTCGCTGGATTTCCTTCTGCTACTGCTTTAGCTCTTTCTAATCCATACAGAACGTACTGTATAACTACTGTTGTCACTAAAATTATCAGTCACTTAAAACTGCCCACAGATTAAAACAAAATACGTACAAACTGATTCACATCTGCAATGAGCCAACTTTAGTAGGTCCTTATGGGTCCACGAATGATAGCTTTTACTTTTACCAACTTCTTCCGCTAACGCAAACGGATCTTTCTTCATGTAATAAAATCGAATCACTTTGTTCACTGCTGAACCAAATTTTTTCTGCTGTTTGGTGTAAAATTTAAGAAATGTGCACAAATCTTCTGATGTTTTGATTATGTTCATTAGGGTAGTATAAATTTTGTGTTTCAATGCATCGGATGTTGTAGAACAAGCTGCAACTGCCAGTGCAAAAAGTAAGCTTTCTGGTCGTGGAACTAATTTTTCACTATTTACAATTTCGATTATATTTAATAACAGTTCGGGATTATCTGATTGGAGGATTTCGGGAACAACTTTGAGTTTGTCTGGTGTGTATGCCTTGTGTAATTCTGGATCACCAGTTATGTATTTGGGATCTTCCGTGCTGGTGTAGAGAAACCTTTTTAACCGTACTTCGGGTGTTATGCGATGCTTTGAAGTTGCCATTATCTGTACCTGCATAAAAAAGTAAACTACTTTGTATACTTGAAATTCTAAAGAAATACGTAACAAACTGAGCGTACAAGTCCTTAAAAAAAAATAATTAACAGTAGGTTTTTTCTATTAAACTTACAGCGAGAGTTTATAAATGTTCTTTACTAGTGTTAGGTGACTTTTATTACACCTTTATTCTGGAAGCTAAGGATATTTTATCAGATTCCTTTGCAATTATGATTATTGTTCTTCATTTGTGAACTTTAACAAAAGGTGCTCATAAAGATTTGGAAATTTTAATTTGAAATTTCAAAGCACATGTCCAAAAACGTTTTAACTAAAATTCCTGCGTTATGAATCATTAATATAAAATAAAAATTCCGTAAATAGACCTCAGAACAGTTATACATTTATATAAACAAAGAATTCTTGATTTAGAAAAAAAAACGCTAAGTTTTTTTTTATTTGCCTTTCCATGTTTTCTCTCATAAGGTAATCTTATGTATTCCATTTTAATAGAATATGGTTTGCCCTTTACCTTGTATTATTGAAAAGCAAAACTTGCAACCTCGACTCTGTCTACACTTTCTGACATTTACCATAACCAAGTTGCCAACGTAGAAGTTTCGTTAGAACTAAAATTAAGAAATGCAAGGCCTCTTTTAGATCAAAGTGTCGAAGCGCAGGTTTGGTAACGAATTCAGTTAAGTATGAAATGTACTGTACGCGAATTATAATCTAGGTATTCAGGATTGATTTGCCATCCAGCAGGCTGTTTTTTTTTCTTAAGTTTCATTTCTTGAATATTACTTGATTGATTTCTAGCAATGTCAAAATGAAGTTGCCAGCTCTAGGGTCCCCTACTTTTTTAACATAATCTAGTAAATTTAGAAATAATAAAACACATAATATACCTACTTAATTGTCAGAATGGTGAAAGTTATTAACAAAGTGACTAAACTGCAAATTGTGAAAGCTTTCAACCACTATAAAAGAGATAGGCCAGACTTCAGACGATTTACCATTATAAATCGATTAATTGATATATTTCTGGTAAGCATGTATTATTTCTTAAATATGAAATTGCAAATTACTTATAATTTTAGGTGTCTGAGCGTTCCATAAGGGACATTTTATCACACGGGCAGGACGTTTTGAAATCATCCATTTGTGGTAAACGTGCTTAAGACGGACGTTTTCTTAAATTACACGTTTAGAAAAGATTTGCAACGACAAATTTGGCAGTATCATCTGAAGAATGAACATTTTACTCTCGACAAACTCTTGGCTGACTCTCGCGAAAATTTGGAATACAAGGGGGGCAGGACTACTTTATTCAAAATTATTAAATCAATGGGTTACAAACACAAAATTGGGAATGGACGCAACATTTTTTGTGAACAAAAATACGTTATTGCATCCAAAATTAAATTTTTGAGACAATTTCTCCAATATCAAAATTCTAGTGAAAATGTGACATTCGTGTACCTAGACGAAACATGGATCTACCAAAATGGATCCGCTAGTCGTCAATGGGTACACGAAACCGATCTTAAAAGTAACCCAGCCAAAACTAAAAGTGAGGGGAAGAGGTTCACGATTTTGAATGCGGGATTTAATTTTGGCTTTTTGGAAGGGTGTGACATGTTACTGGACTCGAAGAACAACGACAGGGACTATCATAAAACTATGAATGGGGAAATTTTTCAAAATTGGTTGGTTAATCAGCTGATTCCTGCTTTGGACAAGTTGCAAGGAAAATTTGTCGTGGTTATGGACAACGCACCGTATCATTCAGTGCAGTTTGACAAGCCGCCCACATTTTCTTGCAAAAAAGGTGTATGCAGGCATGGTTGATTAACCACCACAATGTCGAAAATCAGGGCAAAATTACTAAGAAAAAACTTTGAGAGTTAATTAAATCTTTTACAGCAGACGGAAATAAAAGATATGTAACTCACGAAATTTTGAAACAGCGCAAATATGAGGTTCTTCGATTCCCTCTATACCATTGTCAATACAACCAATTGAAATGGCGTGGGGGTTTTGTAAGACCTATTACAATAAGCACATAAATTCGCAGCCAAAATCGAAAGACAAGGTTGCAAATTTATGGCGTGAGGCTCTTTCAAAATGTACCCCCGACATGTGGCAGAATTTCTGTGAGCATTGTGAAAAACTTATTTCGGAAGACAGGACAAAACATTATTTGAATTGGGGAATCTGATTCAGAATCGGAGGGTGCCGATGATTCAAATACTTCTAGTAATATCATGAAGATGGAATAGGGTAGGGGATATTCTTTTGGCATCTAAATTGTGAATGAGTGTTTTACAGTTTTTATATCGCCCGAGAAAAACACTGACCTCAGTGGAATACGAACTTGGGTCTCTTAGCACCAGAGGCAAACAGTCAACCACTGGACTACCATAATATCAATTTGAAAATGAGCGGCATGGACGTTAATTCTTCTTAATTTGGTGCAAGACCTAAATATAGGACAACAAAGAATGGCGTGGAATATGCTCTGTATAGGGGAGAGGAGGGTACAGTGAGACGGAAAAATTTGAGGGGTCATATTTGATAAAAAAATGAATTTGCTTTTGCCGTAAAAATAAATTTGAACATGCTATAATGTTAGCAAAATGTTATAAACTATTACACTACAATAAACTAAAAGAAAAAAAAAATTATAACGAACAATTTAAAACGGTGCGTTTTTCTCAGTGTTCCCCCTTGGGTGGGTACGTTGAGACAGTCATTTTTAATCATTTTTGATGCACATTTAGTATAAGTAGGAATAAAAAAGCAAGTAATAAGAGAACAGTTTTATTGCCAAATGGTATAAAAAATCTTAGATTACAATGTTTTACATTTTTTCTACGAAATGATGTCAGTTTTTATGTTTGGGAAAAAATGTCGACCCCTGCTTACATTCAGAGGGTCCAAAACTTTAACAATCTGGTTATTTAATATCTTACAAACATCTGCTACGCATGGGAAAACAAAACAAGTATTGCTTGCTTGCTTGCTTGCGTTGAAAGAGCGAGATCTAGGACGCGGTTTTCCAAGCATCTCTATGCACTTAGGCCACATTTGGCCCATTGTACACCCTAACTAAGAATTTTGCCTATCTGGGGTAATTCCAACTCCAGTAGTGATTTTTAACGTGTCACACATCGCAGTGGCACGGGACCTACGGCTTTACTTCTTATCCGACAGAAGGCGCATTTTCAGATTTTTCCCCGCTAGAAAAATCTCGCCGACCTTGGCCAGGTTCGATCCCGCGTCCCCCGGATCTAAAGGCAAATGCGCTAACCACTAGACCACCAAGGCCGGCAAACAAGTATTATTTTTGGAACTTTTCCGCAGAAAACACATCCATTGTCTCACAGTTATTATTCACCACAACCTGCCCGATAAAGTATGTTTGAATTTTTTTATTAGAATTAGCATCATATTGAAGTCTCACTAGTAAGAAATCATGGAGCTTAATTTGATTGACTTTGGTAAGATCCAGAGTCACACTAGAAATATCTTCTTCGTCGTCGTCACTAGCCGAAAATATTTCAGTTTCTACTGACGTGTCAGAATCATGGAGAGAATAAGTGTCGGCAACTTCCTCCTCTGACTCAATAACAGCATTGCTCTCAATAGGTTTTGCAACTAGATTTTTTTTACCGTCTTTGCCTTCTTCATTTTATTGGTTTCAATTTCAGTTTTTTCCGGAGTGTCGGTCGCAATCATGGTCTTG
Source organism: Limonius californicus (assembly GCA_014611495.1). NCBI lineage: Eukaryota > Metazoa > Arthropoda > Insecta > Coleoptera > Elateridae > Limonius > Limonius californicus. The sequence goes on from JABXWE010025865.1 coordinate 35,302, forward strand.
CCCTTTCTTCTTCTTTTCTTATCTTGGACTGTCTCAATTCTCTTTGGGTATCCTCTTATATGAGTTGGACTTATAAACGTGGTTGCTATTTTATTTTTGGGGGGAGTTGTTAACCCTTTACGCACTGGAGATAAGTTTGCATCGATCTCAGTACCTTTGGTAGAGGTTGTTGGTTCTGCATCGAGCAAATCAACCAATGGACGTTCTGTAACTTGGCTTGCCAAGAAATCTTCTTCATTGAACACATGACGGTCATATGGAAATATTCCAGTCTTTTTGAAAGCAGATGCTATGTTTACAGGTGTCATTGCACGAGGATAGGCGATGCCCACAAATGATGCTACCTGATAGATTGTCACAGGTGTGCCTGGATTAGCTTTCTCCCAAGAACATAGAGCGTCATTATAGAATGTATGAAATGGTTTTAGGAGACCTACATCTAACGGCTGTAACCTATGAGTGCAGTGAGAAGGCACGGTTAAAATAGTTACACCATTATCTTTGCATAAATTAATTCCTTCAATACATACAGGGAATTTTTCTTTTTAGTATACATAGCCCATGTATACTTTTAAAAGAAACGCGTCAAATTCGCCTATTGTGTATGCAACCAACTATACCGACAACTAAAAAGCAGGAGCAAACGTCACCAGTTGTGAATTATTTGAGTATGAAGCTTATGTTGATACAGTGTTTATATTAAATAAGTATTTCATCCTGTATATAGGACGCAAATGATGATACTTATTTGTAAATTACAAAAATCGACAGGATTATTGTTCGTGTAAGGTCCGTGAACATTCTATTTTCTTCGTAGAACAAAAATGTATCCGCGCTAAGATAGTGTAGTGATTATCGTCGCTGCCTTCCAAGCAGTTGATCCGAGTTCGACTCCCGGCCGTCACAGATTTTTTTTAATTATAATTTTTGTAAACATATTTAATTTCATTTCTTCAGTTAGAACGTGATTACTTTTAGTTCTTATTTTATGATTTAAATTTTCTAACAATTGTTTGTATGGTTCGAATATAAGGAATAGGTCTTTCTGGATATTTTACTGAAAATAAGTCTCTCACAGTTCTTGATCTGTTACCATTCTGATACCACATTAGAATTTGCACTTTACACTTACACTATCTTAGCGCTGATACATTTTTGTTGTACGAAGAAAATATAATGTTCACGGACCTTACGCGAACAATAATCCTGTCGATTTTTGTAATTTACAAATAAGTATCATCATTTGCGTCCTATATACAGGATGAAATACTTATTTAAAATAAACACTGTATCAACATAACCTTCATACTCAAATAATTCACAACTGGTGACGTTTGCTCCTGCTTTTTAGTTGTCGGTATAGTTGGTTGCCTACACAATAGGCGAAATTGAGGCGTTTCTTTTAAAAGTATATATGGGCTATGTATACTAAAAAGAAAAATTCCCTGTATATGACTTTCGTGGTTATCCATAACTAAAAGCGATGGGTTATTTTTAGAACTGGAAGTATGTTTGATGAAGTGTTTTAAAACTTCAACAAAGCACTCTGTATTCATCCAACCGGCTTTTGTAGCTAAACCTAACGTACCACATGGTGCTCCTGCCAACATATGGCTCTTAAAATGGACTCTAGGAAAAATCATTACCGGAGGGATTGCAATCCCAGATGCATTGACAATGCAACATGTTGTTACCAGCGTGCCTCTTTCGCTACTTTGGATTTTGGATACTTGTCTAGTGCCTTTCTCGGCTAATACCTTTGCCGCACTGTTTTGTACTGTTAAAGTTCCGGTTTCGTCTAAATTATATATCCTAAGTCCAGTTGAAAAGTTTGTGTGGCGTTGCAAAACGTTTTCTAATTTTGTTAAGAACGCTGCTACATTTACTTTATCAAACCCTGCTGCCCTCGCTAGACTGCATCCTTCTGGGGTTCTTAAGGATATATTAGGATGCCTTTTCCGAAATCCTTTGCACCAGTCAATTGAAGCTTTTCTTGATATCTCCCAGTTATCTGGAACTCTTGATATTATTTGCTTTTGCTAAGTCATATGCAAGTTTACAACAATCAGTAATAGTTAAGCCGTAAAACATTTTTGAACAAGTTATAATATACTCGATGAGTGCCTGTTCTAATTCTATGGAAAAAATTTGATTCACTTTATAATTAGGCACCATTCGGGATGAAGGATCATCTCTATATTTCTTTACGTATCTGCTTAGGGTTTGAAAGCTGAGGTTTTTATTTCTAGCAGCTTGACGAATTTTCATACCATTATCGATAACCAGATTGACTGCTTCCCTCATATCATTTTCATTAAATCTACCAACAGTCTTATCACTTTTCTTCCGACGTACCATCTGTAATACAAACACAAATTATTTAGACCTGTGGTTTGGAAAAATGGTTAACAGGGAACAGTGAGACATTGACTCGCTGTTCCCACCAACGATTTGTCTCATTGTACCCACATTGCTACTTTACCGCCAAATCTGTGAAATTTACATTAACCAATAAACAATATAATGACATTTGAGTGGATTTGCTTACCTTTAATATGTACTTCCCAACCACCAAAACACTAGCTACGTATTTGTTTTCGTTTTTTCACAACAAACAACTAAACATCAAGGTAGAAAAATACTTCAGGCCCTTACGAGACGCTTAACCTCGATTTTCCCCGAAATCTATGGAGCTGAAACCGTTCTGTTACAACAGTGGCATTCTTATAGTACCAACTTTGGGACTTCGCAGAGTTGTCAACCCTCCGCTTCATTTTCCCCTAAAATTTGAAAATGTCTCACTGTTCCCTTTGTCTCACTGTTCCCACTTCTCCCCTACATACGATTTGCGATCAGAATTCTCGTGTAAAAAGAACAGCAATATGTATTTGGTATGTGTTACGACAACATTTAACAGTCGCGCTGAGACCCTATACGTGTACCTGGAGAACCGAGAACGGGGGGGTCAGCGACTGACCCCAGTCTTTCAAGTCTCAGTTGTAGTGCTTTCTTAACCTATTCTATGAAAATGTAAGGCGATAGTAGATACGCAGGTTGAAATGAGTTTAGTAAAATGTGTTTTATCTTCTAATACTTATTTTTACACAGATTGATTTCATTTGATGCATGTCCTGATTGTCGTCTGTTGTTCTTCGGCGGTATGCTTTGGGCAAATATACTTTTGGCAATGAGTGCATGCTTTCATATATTTTCTGTCAGCTGATCGCGGACAAACGAAACATCTACCTTTCAGTGGCGGAACTTTGTATGGTGCAGCCGGTGCATTGCACCGGGGCCCACGCTCTCTGGGGGCCCACGGGGCCCAGGCCCTTTCGGGGCCCCATGAGCCCCTTTAAATTCTATTTTATATTTGGAGTCACGTGCGACACATTTTGATCCTAGTTGCTTACTTAAGGGGCCTACTAAATGTCTTTTGCACCAGGGCCCTACTAAACATTGTTCCGCCACTGCTACCTTTCCTAGATAGATTTTCAACAGTTCTACGCGTTGCAATTCCTCGTGGTTCTCTGATAACGTTACCTCTTGAAATGGCCCCCTTCGATGACATTCGTAACCAAAAATCTTGAGAGCCGTAACATAAACATTTGGTAAGCCGAAATAATTAGAACGACTTTCCATATTTCGTTGACGTAATTCCTTGCCTAGTTCTTTAAAAACAGCTTTCTGCCAGACCTTGTTTTAGGATGTTCATCTGCCCAACTTGTATTTGCTTTTGTGAAAATTACATACGCGTTATAAGCCGCTATGTCTATCAAATTAAAGAAGCACGCCATGGGTCATCTTCTAGTACCACGACGACAACTGTATGCTCGAACACATTTATCTAGAGTATCCACCCCTGCTTTTGTTGAATTATAATACATTATAATTTCTGGTTTATCTTCTACTTTGTTTTGTTTAGGTACATAACTAACCAAAGTTTGTTTATATCTGAATGCAAAATGAATAGTTCCCGGTGTAGATTTTTTCAAAGTCTGTAGTCTTAGTTCTAGTGGTAAGTCTCTGCGTGTGTTGAGTATTGGGTGATATTATTCTCCAGCAGTTCATCAACAATAGATAGACAGGTAAATTTCCTATCCATTGTAATATTTCTTCCCGAATTCTGTAGTTTTGCTGCTGTTAGTAACCGCTTTACTACTTCTGGACCACTGTTATAACTTTTAGGATGATCTTCAACCTTCCCAATATATGGCTCTGCCGCAAAACAGTAATAATTTTCTGAATCATCCGATACGTCTCAATCTTGCCCCTCAGTAGGATCTTCACCTTCCGAATCAGAACTTCCTAAATTATTTAGTATTTACACCGTCCATGTATAAGTCGTCATTATAAAGAGTTTCTTCTAGCTCCTTATCTGTCAAGTATTTTCTACTCATGGTGAAATACCTGATATGCACCACAGCAATAAAATATACGTATTTTTTCTGTGAAAAAATACAAGAGCAAGACTCAGTAAGCACTAGTCACAATCGGAGTCTATTTCCGAATTGTATTGGTTAGTACTGCTTGACACCCAGGTCGTGTACAGTTACAAAACTACAGTATTTTCCGCCTAAATCACACAAAACAGAATACCATCTGACTGCAGCGCTGGCGTACTATATTAACTTGGAGCGCCTCTCCGAGGATTTTATTTTTTTACGTCGATGTTTAGAATTTAATCTTCATCAATTATATATTACCAAATTCAGGGAGTGTCAAGGATAAAAGTCATATATTTTTAGATAAAAAAATTAAAAATTACACGAGAATGAGCAAACTAAGTAACCTGGGGTCAGCGGCTGACCCCCCCTTCTCAGTGCGACTGTTAAATTATAGTTATTATTTTATTTATAATGAAATCATTATTATATCTAAGTATTATAAACCAATATTGAGCAGCAATAGGCGGACGTTAAATGAACAAACAAAATTATAAGTAATTTGCAATTGCATATTTAAGAAATAATACATGCTTACCCCAAATATATCAATTAATCGATTTATAATAGTAAATCGTGTGAAGTCTGGCCTATCTCTTTTACAATGGTTGAAAGCTTTCACAATTTGCAGTTTAGTAACTTTGTTAATAACTTTCACCATTCTGACAATTAAGTAGGTATAATATATTATGTGTTTTATTAATTCTAAACTTACTAGATTATTTTAGAAAAGTAGGGGACTCTAGAGCTGGCAACAGAGCAATTTTATTTTGACATTGCTAGAAATCAATCAAATAATATTTTAGAATTGCAACTTAAGAAAAAAAAACACAGGCTGTTGGATGGCAAATCAATCGTGAATAGATTATACCCATCACCGTAATAAAGTTGGCTTGACATCGACTGTATGCCACTGAAAGTTTCTACCTGAACAATCCACAGCTGTGGACTGGGCACCCTTTTGGAATATGCGCCTCTCGCAGCCAAGTTGGAGAACTAAATGTGCAAAATATACAAAATTAACATGTGATTATTTAAACAATACACCTTTTTTTTAAACTGGTTATTATTGATTTATATCAAGTACATAATTTTACACATGTCTGCTTATTTTCTTTTCTAAAAGTATCGTAGGCATGAAGATACATCATCCTCTATATTCTTATTTTTATTTAAATAAATAATTTTTGCTTCGTCTTGTTTTAGAGTTAGCGGCTATGGAATAGTATTATTAATGTTAATGCAAAAAATCAAAGGGCTATCTTTAGATCTAGATACCAAACAATGCAAAAACAATAAAAATAAAACTATTGCGGTCTACTTCTTACGTGATGCATTTTTTTAAATAATGAAACATGTTTAGCGGTGTAGATATTAAAAATACGCGTAATTTGATGTAGATACCTTTAATAAAAAAAATGAATTACACCCAAAAAATGAAAAAATAACCAATTTTGGCCGGGAGGATCAGCCTTAACATCTATAAATACTAGGAGATCCAAACTAAATGCTTGGAAGCAGTTTACCGACTTCTGTTTGGAAAAGGCATATATTCGTTATAAGATTAAAGGTTTAAAAAAGCATACCGATTTATATAAAAATAGTAATAATAATTTAATAATTTTTAATGTAGGTAAACGCAATAATTGTTTTGTTATGTATTTCTAAGTTTAAAAAATAAATATGTGAAAACTGGTTGCTTGCTTGCTTGCTTTGAAAGAGCGAGATCTAGGACCCGGTTTTCCAAGCATCTCTATGCACTTAGGCCATATGGCCCATTGTACACCCTAACTAAGAATTTTGCCTATCTGGAGTAATTCCAACTCCAGTAGTGATTTTTAACGTGTCACACATCGCAGTGGCACGGGACCTACGGCTTTACTTCTTATCCGACAGAAGGTGCATTTTCAGATTTTTTCCCGCTAGAAAAATCTCGCCGACCAGCCAGGGGGTCGATTCTCGAAACCGTTCGCTTGCGAGTCGCATGCGTTAAGCCAGGATAGCGCATGGAAATCAAAGCATCGGTATTCTCGAGTAGTCGTATACGCTAAAATTCGATCGACTTCCATTCGCTTCGTAACGAGTGCCCCCAAACCACTCGCTTTCACTTAGCGTCTACGCTATCTGGTTTTCGCCTGCGCAGTGGTTCCATTCTACTCAGTTTAGTTGTGTTCGCTTGTTCGATATAACCTCAAATATTTGATTGTTTGCATTTATTATTTTTAACATGGCATTAAATGATTTGGTTTTGCTGTATGGAATTGGGGTTTTAGAGGAAGTCGAAAATAATGCCGAAAGACCGCCACGTCGATTCCACGACCGCGATGACCCGTTTGAATTATCAGATAAGCAATTTATTCGGTTATTTCGACTGACTAAAGAGTTGACGCGTTTTGTGATTGATCTAGTAGCAGAACATATACCTGCACCGTCAAGAGTATCTGGTTTAGATGTGCAGACTAAGGTAAATTTTAAAAAAGTAGGTATTTGTCTAATAATATATCTAATTTTTTATTCGCATTAAAGGTTATGATTGCCTTGCGATTCTTCGCAGCTGGAAGCTACCAATTAGATACTGCCTCAAATGTTTCTTTGGCAGTAAGTCAATCCTCTGTATCGAGAGCAGTAAATGAGGTGAGCGAGGTGTTGACAAACCCGATCATATTCAACGAATATGTTAAATTTCCAAGAAATGTGGGTGAACTGGATATTTTAAGAAATGAGTAAGTAGAGCAGTGACTAAAGCTAGTTTTAGAATTTTTCAATGTATGTTGTGCATTTACAATAACTTTGGTTTCAGATTTTACAGGCAGTTTGGATTTCCGGGGGTGATAGGATGCTTAGACTGCACCCATGTTGCCATTGTTCCTCCGAAAATAAATGCTCCTGTACAACCAGAAGCTATTTATGTTAATCGGAAAGGATACCATTCCATTAACGTTCAACTTGTAAGTGTCCTAATGCAACCAGTATATAAACGGCACTGTTATTTTAAAGCTGTGGCATTAATTAAGACTGATTATTTTTCACTTTAAATTTTAGATATGCGATTCGAGACTGAGGGTAATAAATGTGAATGCCAGATACCCAGGAAGCGTTCATGATTCATATATCTGGAATAATTCGACTGTGAAAGAACTTCTGGTGAATATGCATAGGAATGGATTGAATGACTATTACCTCCTAGGTAAACATCTTCGAAATTCAACATTATAATTTTTTTAAATTTTAATAAAGCTATAAAAAATTTTGTAATTATTATAAATACTCTTTTTAGGTGATTCGGGGTATGCATTACGACCATGGTGCTTAACACCATTAGAAGAAGACCCAGAGCCAGGTACACCCGAAGAATTGTACAATAACTGCCATAAATCCACAAGAAGCATAATAGAGAGATGCAATGGTGTATTGAAAATGCGTTTCCGGTGTTTATTAAAACATCGTGTGCTTCATTATGCACCCAATGTGGCATGCAAAATAATAAATGCTTGTGTTGTGCTCCATAACTTGTGCATTGAGCACAACGTTCCAGATCCAGAACCCGAGGAAGAAGATGGTATCGATTATGGCATATTAGTAAATAATCCGGAAGGAGATGAAAATGAGGTGGTTATACGTAGAGTAGACCCAGACTTAGCCGAAGCAAGACGCATGCAACGTCAACTGATTCGAAACCATTTTAATAGAAATTAGAATGTTATAGTCTACTTTTATGTTTGAATTTTGTTTCTCCTTGATTAACAGTAAATTGTAGTTACATTAAAGTGAAACATTCATAAAATAAAATCGTATAATTTTAAATGTGTTTATTATTATGTATATATAACTAATGAATAAGAACAATTTTAATTACAAACTATCGCTACTAACTAATACTAAATATCTAAAAACATTTTAACATATTAGGAAATAAAACAAATATTTTGAAGAACTTATTTGTTAGCCAATTTTTCCAATGCAGTGGCCATCCTATCAAATGCATTGGTTTGTTTGGCTAGCAATTCAATTTTTTGTTTGTAATAATTTTGTTTTATTTGATTTTTTAATATCACTGCCTCGGTTAAGGTAGCAGTTGCCTCCAGACTATGATGCAGTCGTTGTACTGCTACCCGTTTCTTTTTACCTGCAAGTAAAAATATTAAAATATCAAAAGTGTTGCATGTATTAAACTAAATCACAAGTAGTAGTAGTTAAAAAACTTTATTTTACTTTCTACACATTTAATTAAATTGTGTCCAAAAATACCTGCTGGGGTCTTTGAAGGTGTACCTTCATGTTTTACGTTCCTTCTTGTATCAGCAAGTGGGGTTGGTGGAATTTCTTTGCCAGCTGTTGAAGGTAGTCCTTCTTCAGATGTACTCGCTGGCACAACCACATGCACATGGGATACTAATAACAATAAGGAAACACTTAAAAATAATGTATTTAACTTGAGTTAATAAAATTATTGTACCTGCTGAAGTATCACCTGATGACTTGACTGATGCAATGGATGAAGAAGAAAAATATTGGTCAGCAACAATTTCTACATCGTCCCCCAATATAGTTTTAAAGTCCTATAAAAAATAAACAATGTAGAGGAATTTACTTTATACAAAAAAATTTAATAGTATAACATAGTCAAATTCCGTAGCCGATTCTTTTATATCAGCATGTCCCTCTACTTGTGTTGGTGCAATTAAACATAGGACATCCTCCTCAACAGGTGTGAGCACCTCGGTAATTTCACCACCACCCCCTGTACCTCGACGATGAATATTTATTTTGGCTTTCTTCGTACGGGTTTTGTTTCGTTTATCTTGCCAAGTCTGAAACAAAGGCATTTGTATCTATTATTTAGCAGTGAAAAAAATTAATTATTTATTTTTACCTTACGCCACTGTACCCATGTTTTATTGGCGCCAGGAATTGCATTTAAAATTGCTGTTAATTGATGCCATAATAGTTGCGCTTGCTTGTACGTAAAAGAAGACGTGAATTTTCCAGATGTTAATTCCGGATGTACACTTAAAAATTCCAGCATTGTTCGCTGCTGAGAAACAGAAATTTTAGCACTTCTCTTGCTCTCCATATCCAAACTCAACAAACACTAAACAGCAGCCAACTTGTAACACACCTTTCTCTTGTGGATGCAAGTTTGAAAAGAACTTACCTTTAGGTACACTTACATAAATACCCTTTCTGGGAAAATCCAAGCGCATTTATTTATTTTTCGGACGGGATAAACAATAGGTAACTCTTCTTCTAGTTAAAGGAGGGGTAAAAGCTTTCTAATGTCGGGAAAACCAAACTACCTAACTAAAGAATTTCTGAAAGAGAATAATCCTTTGCATCCGTTTTGTTTATTTAGTCACTGAGGGGAATGAAACCAACTATAAAAATACCAAAATTTGGGAAACTGCAAACATAAAAATGCGCCAAAATGATTGGTTCTTATTGGTTTACAATTAAAATGCGTATGAAATAATCTCAGACGTTAGTACGCCACTCGCTAAGTAGCCCTTGCTAGCGAACACCGCTCGAGAATACGGTTTAGGTGTATTTTGCTTATCGAATGCGATACGAAGTATTCGCTACGTAGCGCACACGCTTGTAAGCGAACGGTTTCGAGAATCGGCCCCCAGGTTTGAACCCGCGTCTCTCGGATCTAAAGGCAAATGCGCTAACCACTAGACCACCGAGGCCGGCGAAAACTGGTTACGTGTACTTAATGTAAGTATTAATCAAGTGACAGTAATTATTACGTCAAAAAATGTCCACTATAATTCACTCGAGGGTCCTACCCAAGCTGAAAAATTTTTTCGAAAAACATTTGCGTTGCCATGGTAACGGGTCAAAATAAAGGCTTCCGATTGGTTGAAACAGGTTAGTGCAAAATTTTCAATATAAACTTATGACAACAACAGTGATGACAGTTAATGAATTTTAAAGCTTGCTGTTGACATTACTTTTATTTTCCACGGCCAACCCTTATGTAATTACTTTTTGAACTCACGGTACTAATAAAACAAAAAAAATCATAACATTATTATGTTTCCATATTGCTAATAAAAATAATTAATATTACCAAATACTTTAATATATTAATACAGGAAACTTCGCCGAAAATCTCGTGACACTGACTGCAGCGCTCCGTGCGGCTTGGTGGGCCACTAAGATTTGTATTTGGCAGCTGTCGAAAACATTTGTCGCACATTTAAAGCAAATGCCATTTACTTTATTATACCAAAAACCTTATTTAATTAATAATATTTGATAATTATGATATTTTACTTTACTTTGTAAGTATAAATAAGTGGTTAAGTTTATAATATTTTGTAGGGTTAGGTTTTTATTTATTAACATGAATTTAAAACAGTAATCTGTAAATTTATTATTCAAATTTACTGAAACTTGCCCACCGAACTGCTTATATGACGCCACTATCAATGTCCCACATTTGATCATGCTAAACTTATATGAGTTTGCTGTATTAATATATTAAAGTATTTGATATTACCTAAAATAGAATTTTTTTAAATACTTTTAGTTGCACAATCTGTCCGTTTTCTGGACTATACGTAAATCTTATGTGATTCATAATCTAAAACCTTACATCTAGAAAATACATGTCATGGAGAACAATGCTCCAGTGAGTATTCTCTAAAAAATAGAACATTTAAATGTTACTATTACATTTAACAATTACTTTTACCTGGGCTATAATTAACAAATATATTTAAGAACGGTCGAAAAAGAATTTGCACTTGCTGTTGAAAGATTAGCGTGGATCCCTGGAAACTCTTAGGTAATCTTAAAACTAAGAGTATTCAATCAAAAATTTAAATAGATGTGTTTTTCATGCTAGTCTGCTTTAAACGTATTTAAATCTTTCAAAATATCTACATTTTTGTAGCTATGCAAATGCATAATTATCCTAATCCTACTAGCAACCGCTAATAATTACTGTAAAACTTTTTTTATTTTTAAATGTATTTGAACAATATTTTAAATCGATTTGTGGTATTATCTAACAATTGTTCTGTAAGTTCTCTATTCTAAATGGTGTTATGTATGTATGTTGTAATAAGAATGTTTAAAATCTATTTTAATTTATGATTGTTTAGTTTGTTTAGTTTTAATTTGGAATACATTTCTACTAAATCAAATACATAGTTAATAATTTTTAAATAAAAGCTAAGAATATAACCATAGTTTAAATAATATTATTTAGACTAGTGTATAACTCAAAATTAAAAAATTAATTATAAACGGTACAGCGCCATCTCCTGTTTAATAGGTAAATGTTTATCTGGGAGAATCACTAATCTGTCTTCGAACAGAACAGTTTCCTCCTTCAAATTACAGTTCATTCATACCTAATTCTTGTATACAACACTGTTGAATCACTGAAACCATTCAGTTCGAAATGGAGAATGCTTGGTGGGAGTGTTAAGATGTGCAGTCCTAACCTCATCGTGGTGTGTTTTATTCTTTCGAAGTGTCAAATTACGTTCGTGTTCTGTGAAATGTAGAAAGTCGGTAGAACGATTAACACCAGTGCCTGTTTACTCCTGTTTTCGTTGAGTTTCCTCATTAAACAAACGTTGCTTAATGTTATAAACAAATATTTTGTTGTGCATGCTAAAATGTTAAGTTTGTGATAGTGCGTTAAGATTTGTACGAAAACATGAATTCGCGGCCGCATCTTCAGCCCTATTTGAATAACTCCCTCGCCATCAGACAGGAAATTCAGAGGTTCGAAAGTGTCCATCCTTCTATTTACGCTATCTACGATTTAATTGATCTGCTACCTGATGGACTTGTCGGTATTGCCCAACAGATTCGAGACCACGTTGTTTGCATAGAAGGTAAGAAGTAAGAATTTTTCCCCAACATCACGAAGGTCCATGTACATCGGAGTGTTGGTCTATTCTATTTCATTGTCCAGACTGTTGTACCTGAGAGCACAGGTAGGCCAGGTCAGACCTGCATTGTGTCCACCCAAATCGAATGATCCAAGTTAACGGTACGCCGATGGTCGGAATTTACTGTAAACTACACTTGTGTAACACAACTAAGAGCTTTAAATCATGTCTTGCGTCGAGGGACAGGAAATGGCACGTTTTTGAAATAGTCCAATTGGAATGGTTTGCCTAGTTTTGTATTCTAAAGTTAAGAAAAAAGAAATTTTTTCGAATACCATGACGAATTTCGGGCATTTAAATTCTGATTTCAAAATACCTGTTGTTTCAAATGAGTCGAATTCAGTAACCGTCAATAAACATACACGTAAACTTCGGTTGATTTCGTAATACCAATCAGTTCGATTCAATTATTCGATATAAACTACCCATAAACAAGAACTGGGCTTTGTTTACATCGGTTTAATTAAAATCAGCTTGAGTTGAAAGTTTTTAATTTTTAAAAGCCACCTGTATTAGAGTCTTTTAAACTATCGTTTCTTGACAAATTTGGTTTAAATCGAATCTGATTTAACTTAAGTCACTCAGAATTATCGATATTGTATATAAATCCGCCTAAATAAATCGCCTGACTTTAAAACGAATACGGAATCGAATTTACTTAAGCCCTTCTGTTCTAAACACCCTCGAGAAAGCATGTTCGATGAAATCAATTAAAATTTATTTTACTTGTTTTTAGGTAAATTATTATTAATAAATCTTGGATCAGTTTGGGTGATCGGTGATTAAATCGGCTAGAGTCAAATTAAATTGTTTCAATTTCAGAAGCTGACATTTTATATTAACAACTTTTAAGCAGTTTAACTACTGTTAATGTTTGTTCAAATTAATTTAGGTACTTCCACTTCAAAGTTTGCGAAAACTTGAAGAAGTTGTGATCGGTATGGTTGATATTTAAATTAAATTGATGGAGTCAAAAATTTCCATAAGTTACTTGAAAATAAATCAAAAAACTGTTTCAACTTTTAATTATCTTAGTCAAGAATTGCATTTGCAAAATCAGTTTTAAATAAGGCAAGGAATTATTACCGTTTTAAAATAATTTTAATGAGATTATACTTATTTATAAATACTTATGCGATAATCATGGGATTATGATCAATTTTAAATGGTATTTAATGGTCTGTTTTTAAAGCCGATTTAAATTATTCCCAGAGCTGCATCTGTTTTCAAATAATGTTAGATAGTCATTTATAAATAATTTTGGTTGTATATTACATAATCTTTGCATCAAGAATGTCAATAAAGTTCATTAGTTTGGATTTGTTTTATTCAGATTAACTACCTATCTCAAAAGTATTAGGTGTGCTTATATTAGATCAAAAAAATTCAGCAATATTTGTTAATATTTTAGTCTGCCTATCTGCAAACCAACGAGGTATTCTGCCTAGTAAATCTTCTCTGGAGTAGAAGTGTTTACACTTCCCGTGGTTCGGAGCCCACGTTAAGCTGTAGGTCCTCTATGTCTATGCACTCTACACGCGCAACACAGGCATAGCAGAGAAGATCGCTACGTCTCGTAGCAGATAAAGCTCGAAGAAAGAGCGAGAACTGAAGTCAAGGCATTTTATTTGCAATAGTTTTACTTAAATGATTGAAGCATGCTTGTTCCCTAATACTTTTAAAATATTTGAATTTAACCGAATTTATCTTCATTTTATAACAAATCTGAATACAACAAGACTATGTTATCAGTTTTTGTTAATCTTATTCGACCTGACTGAAATTTAAAACAAATCATTTCAAAAAATGTTTGATAGTGAATCTAGACCTAAATCATATTGGTAGACTAAAACCAAGTGATTTTGATTTCAAAAATCGTAAACAGTACCCTCTCCTTGATAGAAATGGGCGTGTTCGAATTACATAGATGGTTTAGGTATTAAAAACTAGTTTTTTTTATCAGGGAAGCTGGAGCTATTTATTCAATGCTTTATTTAGCTAAAAATCAACCTCTAATTCAAATTTTATCAAATTACAACGAGCCATTGTGAACGGTATTGATTGATATTTAAAATTAGTTAAAAACACAAATGAAACAAAAACCAAAAAAGTTTGATTTGAAGCTTTTAGTTGAAAATAATTTTATTAAACTCGAGATTAAACTATTTTGAGTGAGATAGTTTTAATATCAAAAATTGTTTAATAAAATTGTATGATTGAAACGCAGTCTGCAGCCATTTTGCTTACCAAAACAATCCCTGCGGGGAAAACATTGCTGGGTCTAAAATAATAAACATTTACGTTATTAGTTAGCAGTTACCGATACTTACAAAATACATAACTGACACCTATAGAAGCCTTATTTATTTGCAAAGAAAATTATAATAGTTACTTAAATAATTGACAACATAATTTGTTCACTTCGAATTAAATTGATAATTACTATTCGCAGCGTTTATAAAAACAATGTTTTTATTTTCATGCTGAATGATATAGTTGGACCAAACTTTTAGTAGCGAATGTTAAGCTGTTGACTAAAGATAAACTGCAAGTGTTAGGGTCGTTGCAGGTAGGCGATCAAGAAGGTATTCAAGAACATTTATGAATGGATAACTAAATATGTTATACAACCAGAAATGCTTAAAATAATACGTTATTTTTAAATTAGATAATAAACACATTTAAACCGCTTTTCTAACATTGTTAAACGCAAATCTAAATTTTATTTTATTTGTTTAATGTACTCAGACTCGATATCACTAAATTCTGAGGTATCAGAAGATGAATCGGCTCCTAAATTAATTATTAAAGGTTTGGCTCAATTTTAACTATATTATGTACCACGCAATTTTTTCAATGTTTATCATTTTCACAAGCAGCATCTCTAATAAGACCTAGAACGCCCAGAACATTGTCGCTTAACCTAGGAGAAGTATTCCTTCTGCTCCACATCATTTCGATCGGGTTAAATTTGCAAAAGTAGGGGGGAAATCTCAAACATTATGGCCGTTTGTAATGCAGTTTTATCAACGAAATAGGATTTTTTAAAATTCTGTTTTTTTACTAGTTTTTACAAAACTGGTTTAGTTTTCACATTGCCAGGAATAGAAACTTTACATACATTTATACCCAGTTTCAATAAAAAGTTGCATCGCTGGATTTTACTGCCATTTCCAAGAAAATTCAATGCGGCTCTGACTACAGACCAACAAGCACCAACGCTATTGTTCAGAGATTCCATGCTACCTGCTGACTGGTAATCGCATTTGAGTAGGGATTTAAACATTCGCTATTAAAAATGTGGTCCTACTTTGATCATGAGGTCATTCTAAGATTTAATACGGTTTTAATAACTTGGCAGAAAATTCATCATAGCAAAGATCTTAACATTAATACGCCTAAACTCTATTTGTTGAGCATTGAACTAGAACGTCAACAAACGCACGTGTTTGACTCACCCGAGCGCGCGTAGTGATTGGTCTACGCTAGATAACGCTAATGCCTAATTACTTAAGGAGTAATTGACGCTCAAAAATGGGGCAAGTTGTTCCAGAAACGTGTAATCGTAGGGGCGTCCTACTACTTTAAATGAAAAACAATTAATAGTAAAATTGTATAATTCGACATTAGAAGAAAATCCTGAGATACTTGTAATGCAGATGTCTCCATGTCCATAAACACCTTTACTTAAAAAAATGATTTTTTTCAGAACCACCAATTCTTCTAAAAAAGAATTCTGACGGCGCGAATGTTAATTCAGAAACGCAAGGAATATTACGTAAATACACATCCGGTAAATCAACGCACCTGTCAAGCGTTTGTTTACGTTCTAGCTCAATGCTCAACAAATAGAGTCTGGGCAGCCAGAAGAATGAAAGCCATTAGTTACTCCATTTGTTTGAATTACTTGGTGACAAGTTTCTTACTTCTTCGTGCAATTTAACTCATACATATTTTTAATTTCAATTGCCTAAATGAAACTAAATATATGCAATTTATCGTAAATATTGGGTTTTACTTGAAATAAACCAAGGATATGCGATTAGCATAAAAAAACCTGCTTTAAATTAGTCAGCGTGGTGTGTTAAAGTTGATTTTGCTCGATTTGACAAACATAAACTGTGTTTTGAATGGTTCATTTAAATAAATCGAGGTTCGGTAATCAGTTTTGGTTAATTTTAGTTTAGCAGTTTCAAAAGTGTAAGTGATCAATTCCCTGATTGGTTTACTTAATGTTACAAGACATGGTTAAAATAAAATGATCTGTATTTCAAAGTTTAGCCGGAATCAATTTAGCAACTGTGTTCAGTACCGGTTAATGTAAGTATAAGTAACAAAATTGTAAAACTTTCCTTCAAAATCCAACCTAAAATTAGTTTTGGTTAAGTTAAAGTGAACTTGTAACAACCTATTTATGTATTTAGTATTTATGTAAGCTATTACGTTCAATTTGTGTTATTTATATGGTAAAATCGTTAAGATGAAAACAGGAAAGAAGAAATGACAAGGGAAAGTTTATCTTTTTTAAGATTAATTAATAGCCCCGTTATTTTAAAATTCCACACACAAATTTTTCAGTGAAAGAGGAGCCCCTAAACAGTTTTATTTTCTTTCCTGCAAGGAACATTCTTGAATAATCTAATCGAGAGCACCAAGCTCTGATGAAACGCTGAATATCTACATGCTGCAGTTTTTTTATTGTGTTAGCATTTGTAGTTCTTCCTCTTTTCTACTCTTGCAGTACGCTAAATTCGTTTAACATAAAAAGAAAACGTGAAATAAAGCAGTGAGACCTCCCAACTGTTGTAAGTAGACGCTTTCTTTCCGCTATTTCTGTATGCATTTGCATTTGCGTTTCCTCTTGTGCAATTCTTGCTAAATCACTGCCATAGAACCTTTGCTCTAATGAAACGAAAATATTTGCAACCCTGGTTGTATAAATGTCAGTTCAAGTCTTTACGGATATTATTTATTACGAATTTGCCTTTGGTGAGCTGCTTGTTAACTTTCATGCTAGTTTAGCTTTTCAATGAACAATTCAAGAAGGAAATATCAAGACTGTTGTGGTTATTTTGCTAAACAAGCAGACTTTCGGGGTACTGCGGTTGAAGTTGAGGCTCCAGACGCTGCCAGGGACCATAAATGGGCATCTGCGTCGGTGTGCAGCCTTCCAACTGGTTGTTATGTAAGGTTACGGTCTAGCATAACATTACATGCCTTGAGACGTGGCTAATTTTTGTTAATTGCATTTTTCGCAATGAAAGTAATTCGGTTTTGTTGATTTGTTATGTAAATTTCTATTGTTGTCGAAATTTCCCTAAACGCACGTGAAAGGTGTTGTGTTACATGTATAGCTTTGTAGAGAACAATATAACAGATAGCTGTAGAGTGTAAAACATGTAATTTTAAAATTCTCGTACCGAAATGAACAGCAATATGTGAGAATTGTTAATAGGCGTTGAGTTCGCAAAGTGGATGTGGTACAAGTTATTCGAAATATTATCTTTCGTTAGAATTGAAGTACTCACTAACAGTTAATCAAAAAAGTCGTCAATTGAAAGCAAAAGATGGTCACCGGAAATAATCACTGCAAAGAACTACAAAACGGTTCAACAGAAAAGAGGAACCGATTAGTCACCGAAAAATTGCTAATCAAAATACGGCATCAGAAAACATATTAACCGAGAAATACATTAACGAACATAATTGGAAGTAGTTTATCAAGGAAATCCGTTGGAAATTTTACAGAAAAGAAACATTTACACCGGAAAACGAAATCGGTGAACTGGTTACAAAAGGATTAATAAATAAGCAGTAGAATACAAGTTGTGCAAGTATTACAAAAAAGTAGTTTAAGATGAAAATTTAGTCGAAAGAAATACTAGAAACTAAAACAGAAGAAAGAAACTAGAAAAAGTGAAAAAATTACCGAACGAACTAAGAAAGAAAATTATGGGAAAACAAGTTACTATAAAAATCTACTTAAACGAAGTATAACAACAAAGCAAGACCAAAGAAAGGAAACCTGATACAGATGTGTGAGTTCTAACAGAGAAATATGGAGGCAAGGTAAACACTTGAAAACGAGGATTGGTAAGAAATTCCCTGCAAGACTTACAGAAGAAAATCATTGGAAAGAAGCTCATTAAAAAATGTAGGAAAACCAGCTCTTGAAAGAAAAGTGGCAAAAAGAAAGGTTACTGAGGGAAGCATTGATGTCAGTTAAAAAATAAGTGGACGCGACTGCCTCCCTGGACTTTCCCATACTGGAAACTGTTCATATCATCTTTATTCAACAGTAGAGTTATTTTCCTGAAAACGGTTGTTCAAGTGCTATCCTAAAACCTTGCCTCGTAACGAACAGA
>JABXWE010025866.1:0-22424 GCA_014611495.1 Limonius californicus
CCAATGCCGTAAAAGCCGTTTTTGAAATTGATTCCTTGTCCATGTCAATCTGATGGTATGCTGATGTAACATCGAAAACACTAAATAGATTAGAATTTCCCAAATAATCTAGTGATTCCGTTAATCGCGGGATAGGAAAGAATTCAGGTTTTGTTATGCTGTTCAGTTTCCTGTAATCGATGCACATTCTTACTTTCTTTTCGCCATTTGGTAGATTCTTTGTTACCAACACAATAGGAGCATTCCATGGAGAAGTAGATGGCTCAATTACTTTTGCTTTTAGAAGTTTATTAATTTCGTTCCTTAATTGTTCTCGTTGGCTGTATGGTATAGGATATGGTCGTTTAACAATAGGAGGACTGTCTTCTGTCCCACCGCTGCCACCAATGTAACCCCTGCGATCCTTACTAGTATCGGTCACACACTATACCTTGTTTTAAAGGCTAACTAGAAAAGTCAGTTAAATGCACAGGAAGAAATAACAAGTTTTATTCAAGAAACCCAAATATATATATCATGTACAATCACCATTGTATAACAGTCAAATATTGTAATACATAAATTATTACACAATTAAATACCATATGGAAACAGTTGTTACAATTCTTATTTAAACTTACCACAGATTACCAACATCGATTTAATTCTAATAGTTATATAAGTTTTAATTGTTATGTCTGTAAGGCTGAGTGGGAACTGCTGGTAAGAAGTAATTAAGTTTTAAGGAAACTTTAATAAACAATTTTGATATCTAACTTGAGCGAGCATTTTGATTAAAAGTAATTTTAAAAGTGTCATACATCCTAAAACTTATTTCCTTCTTTTCTCCAAGTTATGTGTCCTATTTAAATTTGTACTTAGAGCTCTAATATCAGCATTTTATTTCCACAGTTTGCTAGAGGTCATAGTCCCACTTTAATTGTTACAAATCCAATTAGCTGACTTCACTAAAGCAAACGTGTTGGAATTTCTACAAGAATTTTGTGTCGAAATAATTCAATAAAATAAAATAACTTCAATTATAGTTTTTAAATTTCTACTCCAATAATTAATAAAAATGAATTTAAATAGGGTGCAGATTACAATATCTCTAATGTATTCTCCCAATATTTTACCAACATAGTTGCCAAACAACATTTTTACCTGCTTACTTCATATTGGCACAACATTGGGTGACTAATATGTCTCCAATATATTCTCCCAGTATCTGACATAGTTGCCAAACAAAATTTTACATATACATGCTTATTTCATATTGGTGCAACATTGGGTAACTAATATATCTCCAATGTATTCTTCCAATATTTTACCAACACAGTTGTCAAAAAACATTTTTTGATGCTTACTTCATATTGGTGCAACATTGGGTAACCAATATTTTACAAATGCAGTTGTGAAATAATTTATTTACATGTTAGAACATAGTAGAACGGAGTGACCTGCTGGACTACGGCTACGCTATAGCGCCAGTGTACAGCTGCTGTCGCAAGCGGATACAACATGTATTTTTCAGTTTACTAAATAATTACTTTGGAGTTTTATTTTTGGATATTAGGCAGAAAAATGGGTACCGAATTATTACGTAAGCTTAATGTGAGTCTCGTGTATACCAGTTGAAATAATATTAAGTATTATATAATATAAATATTACATATTATTCCCTAGTAATGAGTGACACAATGTATATCGAGAAAGTTGCTTCTAATGGTTACGATTCCTTAAAATATTGCATTGGTTCGTTGGATTCTATTAAATTAAAAAGATTTATTAAATCCATTGCTGCCCAGCTTATTTCGTTCAAGTCTATATAATTACTAATTCAATACAGTATTAATATTTGCATTCTGGTGAAAATATTAATACTGTACATTTATTACTGGACGATACTGCGCCTGCATTGTTCCTATAAAAATCTCCCTCTCCTTAGTAATGTACAGTGATATACAAATTAGATAAATAAACCTGCGCAGCCTAAATTAATGAAAAGAAATAATTTTGATTCATAAAAATTATGATTGACATTACCAAACCGTGAACTGAATAACGCCTTATTTTAAAAATTCTATCATTTTGAGTACAGTAGGCGATGGTTGTTTTAATTGCATATAAAAAGTGTAATTTCGAGAACTTTTGGCGTCGGTGGTAATCACGGCATTATTACAACCCCAGTCAGCTTCCTTTTTCGTCAAAAAAAAGCGTGGTGTAGCTTCAATGCGGTTATTTTCGTTTTTCTAAACTTTACATAGCAACGGCGGAGTGACGAACAGAGGTTAGTCACTCCGCTCTAGCTAGAGTGGTAGCCAGACAGACGTACCGTATATTAATATAATGTGAGTTTCACTTAAATAGTCTGTTTATGGCAGCCTTTAATAGCTTCGACGCCCTTCTCCCATGCGATTTTCTCCTCTAATATGCAAGCTTTAATGTGCTATAAATTTACTAAGCATTTCTATATGTACCTGCCCTCGTAGGAAAAATAATCTTAATTTTATATAACGGTCTTACTTGCCTATTTACACTTTGAAATTGGACGCATTTTCGTGGCCTTGTAGTCGATTAAATTCAGGGCTAGAATTTCAGTGTAGTGGTACACAGTAACGAAATTACACCTCTAGAATAATTGAGGAAACGTCTCATCAATATAGATTCTTTGGTATCAAACTAAAAAAGGGAAATGTAAAACAATCAAAGACAGTTAATAAAAATAAATCGCAGAAGAAAGAAAACGGTTTAAGTGCTGCGATTGTTTTCATATTTTTTGATCTTCTAACCGTTACTTAAATAAAAGCCTTGCTTTGTGTACACAGTCTTTTCTATTACATAATTAAATGACGAGAGCTTTGTAATTATTATACTCGTAAAATTTGAAATGCTTTGATGAAAACGGCAGGGAATTCCCTAAGAATGGGTATTATTTATGACTCAAGCGCTACCTTTAATTGCGAGCTTTGTTGTTTGCTCGGGTAGTTGTTTAAAGCGGTAGTCGTTAATAATGTAATCATGTATTTAGAAACTGCCATAATTATCAGGGTGGTATGCCTACGTGCAGGCTGCTTAGTGGTTAAGCCCGTATTACATGTTACAAAGTAAATACTCTCTTTGCGAAATGTAATTGAAACGGTAAAAAAAAGAGCAAACTACGAGCAATCACAGATTTTTTCCTTTCCTAACTAATTATAAAAACTTAAATTACTCTGGAAGAGTCTCGGCGGCGTCGTTAAGAGATTTCTTTCCATCTACGGAAACGTAAATCAACAATAATTTATCAGAAGAGTAATTCTTTGTGAGATTAATTGCGCTCGAGAAATCCAGCCGGCATCGAATGTTGACATAAAAATAAAAAGTTCTCGAAATAAATGAAGTTCGGCGTCAACTATCCATCTTACTGAGCTTTTAAATATTCCGAACGATCACCACGTTATGGCATAATGGATGTGTAATAGGTGGTATTTATTACTAAGACGCAAACATTTTTAGACATCTACAAATCTGAGCTCTTAAAATAATAACCGAAGCTCTGTCGTCATAAATCGAGTTGTCACAAACATTTCAACGCCAACTATCGCATTTTACGTTCGATCTGATTTTGAACTGTTGATGTTGACCGCATAAATCGCAATTCTTCACCTTCATGCACTTCCGGTTTAATGGAAAGGGCGACGATTGATTTATTTAAAAGAGGGACCATTACCTCTATAAAAATTTTCATAACCATAGAATCAATCACACTTTAGGTCAATTGTACAAGCCATAGCGAGCGGTTTTCCTCCAAAAACGGTCACGTCCAGATGGTCATGGATCTTCTTTTCCCTAATATTGATTTCGCAGATATCACACCTTACACATTCCAAGTATTTATTGCATGCGGTTTATTGATTGACATGTGCAGACACCTCATCTCACGCCTCATTGTATCTTCCCCAACCTCCACCCTTGTCGATTTGATGCCTCACCCCTCACATCTACTGAAGCGCACTTAAAGCGTTTCATTTCACAACAGGGAATAAAGGTACTCTGGAAAGGCTGAGACGTTCCGGAAATATAGCGCCTCTAAATTAAGTGCTAAGACTAGTTGTGACGATTGACGCGTAAATAAGTGATGCGATTTAGAATCATTGAGACTCTGACAAGACAATTTTAAATTATGTAATTCACAAATATTTGCTATCTTTTATAGTTCTGC
This sequence comes from Limonius californicus, assembly GCA_014611495.1. Taxonomy (NCBI): domain Eukaryota; kingdom Metazoa; phylum Arthropoda; class Insecta; order Coleoptera; family Elateridae; genus Limonius; species Limonius californicus. Next base: position 4,184 of record JABXWE010025866.1, read on the forward strand.
AAAAATATGCAAAATAAATCCATTTTAAAATTAATCAACTAGGAAGGACAAAGAATACAACATTTTCACGTGTAATATACAATAACTGATTTTTGTTTGCTTTAGTAGATCGTTTTATCCCGGTAAATCTCGCTGAAAATTCGCATCGAACCACCGTGGTATTAAAAGTTAGTCAACGATAAAACGCTCTCCTGGCAGGCAACAAACATAAATATGAAATTTTTCAAAGAAAACAATTTTGGGCTATAAATATTCATCAAATTGAAATTGTACAAGGACTCTATAGAAAAACATAAACACGACAAAGGAATGAAATAACCTAATGTGAAAGCGCACATCAACGCTATACAATATGTTATTTCGAAACTTCCAGCCAGGAAAGCAATTGTAAATATGAATTGATCAGATGGACGTCGGAATCTGCTGTACATCACGAACTAATAAACGCTAAAAATGTAATTGGCTGACGCGAGCATCACTTTAAGAATTTTAAATATGAAATAATTCCAGATTTTCTATTTTAATGGGATACGTATATGCAGATTGCTAAAGGAATGGGGTTTCTTAAAAGGCTTACTAACGAATTAATTTAATCAAAATTCAAAAATGTGCATTGGTCAGTGCTTTTGAAAACTTAAAACAGAAGGATTTTAGAACAATAACTGGGGGTTACCTGTGGTGTTTCAATTTATAAAAATGTATATAATATATAAATATGTTTGTTGAAAACACATTGTTCGGGTAGTATATGAATTCTACCCATCGCCAGCATGGTCCAGCATTCCACCGAGGAAGGTGGCTCAGCGGTTTACCTTTCAATCGGGAAGTCTTGGGTTCTAACCCCCAGACCGTCTGTCCTGACTCCGATTTTTCGTGGTATTGCTGGGGCATACAGGTAAATGCTGGGACAATATCATCAACGACATTCCATTATCTAATTTTCCTGGTCTTTCCTATCCTAACATTCCCGTTACTGACTGAAGAGGGGCTTAGGGTTCCGTTGCGGAACCCCACTGACCCGTATAGTGTCCGACCTCCTTCTGGGGAATGAACCGACCGTGATTTTCCTTGTCCCACCTTGTTCAGTGGTTAGAGTACTGGGCTCCGGTATGATAGGGCGGGAGTCATATCCCTGACTCGATGCCTAGCGGGTTCACTTTAAATAATTAGCGTTCGCATGAACAAGGGGTAATACGAAACCATGTGTTATGAATTTCCCCGCGGCAACCGGGTGTGAGGGCAAGAATGCGGAAGTTCTGACTTTCCACCTTGCATTGAAAACTTATTCATGCGGTGTAGAGCCGCACCATTATTATTATTACATCCTGCCCTTCCACCTACTTCAGAAAAACATGTTTTATACGGTTTCCCTAGTCATATGTAACGATTTTCCATTTCCTTATTTTCTAGAATTCGCATGGATTTTAAATTTATTTAATGTTGTAATTATAATGACTTCAGTGCATCTACCGTACCACACAACAGTACCTTTGGCAAAATTAAATATCTATTTGAAACCCTGCGGCAGCTTCACAACCCATGCAGATCTATCTGTAAAAAGAAAACTACCACCAAGGTTGGTTACCATGCGGCTCTAAGCAGAATAATTTAAGATGTAATATCATTAATTTGGAAAAATTGATAGCCCCGCTATATAAATATTTTACAGTTTTCCTACAGATACCCCTTACTTTCCTTTTAGATTGGCTGAAATTTAGTTTCTTAAATAAAGCTTTTACTTGGATTGATATTTGCCGTCCACTGTGCAATTGTTACCAGTACATATAAACCATTCGCCATAAGCAAAACGTGGCGAAAGCTGCTAACAAAAAGAGAAAATAAGCTTCTTTCTAGAAGCTGTACTTTATAAAGAAGCGTCAGCAAATTACTAAAAAAAATTCTCAGATATTCGTCGTAAAATATCTTTTTAGAAGTATTGATTGTATAGTAACAAGAAAAAGTAATGAAACTATTATTAGTCGCATTTAGGTAATACATCAATACAATACATCAACAGTCAGTCATCATACAGCACCCGTTTTTCTTTTTTTTTTATTGCAACTCACTGTTCCTTAGGTAAAGTTTCTTAAACGAAAATTGTTGAGCCCATAAATAACTTGATCTAATAGAAGACTACATTTTCGCGGATAAGGTACTACTCTAAAGTGGTAATAATTATAAAGGTATTGCATTTGTTTTGAGGTTATACTACTACACCTGAATCCAACATACTTGATATTTCTTGCTAAATATTAATATTTAACTAAAGCCCATCCCTAATCGGTAATGTAGTCTAGCATAGTTACAATATGTACAATGCAAATATTTTATATTATACTATTTTTTCGAAATAATCGTGGAGTCACCGCTCCAAGGTTTGATTAATCTAAGCACACGGTCCTGTTTAGGCAGGCAGGGCCTACGAACAAATATGGCTCAAATTTCTAGAGCAAATGCTTGTAAAGGCAGACAAGCTACAGGTCGTTGCTTACCTGATAATGCTGGGTGTAGTTCCCAAATGACGACGCGGTCTAAGCCGAAAGTAAATTGTAATATTGATAATGCAAATATTAGTAATAGAAAAATAAAACATGACCACATTTCTACTTCTTCATAAACTCTTTTGACGGAAATGCCATGTTTACACCGCCAAGATCAGGGCGAAGGTATGCGCTGTCTCAGGTAAATTTTGTAATGCCGCGCCTTTCCTGTGTTGCCCTCAAAATTTACTGAGGAACAAAAAATTCTCATGTACTTTCTTTCTGAAATTAAAAAGAACTTTTTCAACTTTTTTCATTGTTAATTGTTATAATTAATAATACGCAAAGTATTAGACAAACATGCTCATAAGTACTTTTTAATTAATTTTAATTTGAAAAAATATACTGCGCCAATGCCCACAAATATCACTTCTGTTATGGAAATTCCGAAGAGTAGCTTGAATACACCAGCTGAACTGGTCGGTCTGTATAAATAACTTTAGTAGTCAATTAGACAGTTTCTTAATACCTGATAATTATCTGGATTGTCATCAAGGTTGTACTTTTAATAATACATATTTGGATTAGTTACTTCAATTATTTTATTATCTTCTAATTTTTTTTTATACCACTTAAACGACGAACTAAATTAGAACTGTAAATGTTTATATAATTATAAGATTATTTTGTAAGAAAGTACATATTCAATTACAAAAACCATCAAGCAAATCCAATGTTGCTGTTATTATCACTTTTGCACTCATTTAATACTATAACTTAGTGCAGCATACTCTCACAGGGGAACAAATATTTTTAAGTTAAATAGTAACGTAATGATTTCAGTATCAAGTAGCTTAATTTTTCCGGAAGGACCACCTTAACCTCTATCATGTACTCTCGTTTGCCGACGACTATACTAACTAATGATAGATTGTAATTATGCCACACACTCAGGTGGTTCCTGAGTTGCCTCAATGCTAGCGACGCCCCGGGGCAAAATCCCAATAAAGTAGTTTCTACGAAATGTCCGTCTGTATGTATTTATGTAATGATCGGTATTTAAAAAACTAGTGGGCCGACCGATACTTATGAAACTTGAAAATTCATCGGGTTAAATTTGTTCACTCTCTCTCTTTTTTAGTATATCCAAAAGAATAGAAAAATTTTTAAACAAAAAATTCTTTAAAATGTTGTTTAATAAAGCTATATTAAAATTAACCACATCCTTTAAAATGCACTTCACCCTGATTGGTTTATATAAAGTGAATACAACAATCAATACAAGATCGTAAATAATTCCAGGATTCCTTAACTTCCTTCTGCAGGACGGCAAACTAAGCATGTCAGCCGCTCTGCATAGTTGTAAATAAAGCATGTCTTTCAATTAAGGTCAATTTTGGGTACTTTTGTTGCGAATCGATACGCCATTTTCCTTATAATATTAAATTCGCATTGTCATATACATCTATTTTGCAAATACATGCCAATTAGTTACAATTCAAGCATTGAAAGAGTATTGCAACAAGTTGTCCTATAATAAACTTCTTGTGAATTATTTAGTTTTGGAAACATAGAAAGTATCTTACTAAAATAGTTAATAGTTGAAAGTTATCGCAAAAATACGGGTTTTGCTTATTGTAAGTTAATTTACAATTGGTATTCGTACACTATGTTTAAGAAAGTCAACAACTGTAAATTTATTGAATAATCTAAACATTTTGCATGAAAGAAATATTCTAAGTATTTATAAAAATTACGCTTTGCGCTTAGTTTCATATTACATTATTTGACTGTTAGTCTCCTAATATTTTTATAGTTTGTTCTAATTTGCAAAAATACTGGTTTGGTTACTAAAAAGGAAAATATATAGCATGTTCGAAATTTTAAAATGTAAAATATTTATTACATAGCAATACCAAGGGACCTCGGCGGACCAGTGCGGATACGCGCTGCCACTCGAGGTCACAATGAAATGCGGCTGATCGGTCGAGGTTTCGAATCCCGACTGAGGCGACCGTATTTTATTTAGTTAATTTTAGGGTGCATTTTGCATGAATGCTTAGTGTGTATGAGACGCCCGCATCCCCTTGAAGTAATGCGAAAGCTGCTCCGGGGAGAGGGGGAGTGTGTATATATGGAAAAAAAGATAGAAATACTAAATATTACAAACCGAGTAAGAAAAAGCGTCCTTCAGATGATCGATAATACAACGCAATATAGTTAGTAACAGGGTGTATCAGAAATAGGTACAAATATTAAATCCAATGGTAGATTACAATATATACAAACTAGAAAGAACATGTCATTATTACAATTTACTTACGGCTTAGACTGCGTCGTCATTTGGGAACTACAACCAGCATTATCAGCTAAGGACCGACCTGTAGCTTGTCTTGTAGCGGTCCTTACCTATCTGATAATGCTGGATGTAGTTCTCAAATGACGACGCGGTCTAAGCCGAAAGTAAATTGTAATTTTTACAGTTCGAGAAACCGCGAAAGCCTCAAAGTATATAGAAAAAACATTTCTTTGGCAATGGTACCCTTAAGATATGAGAAAATAATAATTGAAAATTCAACCCACAATTGCTTGAGTACCGCAGGATAATAACAAAAATTTGAGTTCAAAGACATGTTATGCAAAGAAGAGTAAGACAGAAGTGCAAAAAAAATTTTTACCACCTGCCACAAACCAATACTATTAGGTAGGACAGTAATTTCTATTCAGTCTGTTGTTGTTATCACAAGCCAGACAAGTTTTTACGCTTGTCCCTTTGGATTTACTTTACAATTAGGTAATAACCTTCCACAGCTTAAATGCATTTTCTATGTATCATCAGCAGTTCTCAAAAAAAATAAACCTAATGATTTTTGAAAAATGAATAGTACCATTCAATTCTACTTGAGCCAATCTAATACTGGTTTAAATATTTGTACCTATTTCTGATACACCCTGCATATGCAGATGAGTGCAAATTCAGAAAAACAAAATCTGTTGTTAATAGCTGTATTACTAATAACAGTATCTAACACGACATAGGAATTATATATTCGTTAGTGAATTAATTAATTTCAATTTCTTAAAAATGTTGGTAATATTAATTTAGCCCAGATATGCCTGTTGTACTATACGTAGTACACCGCAAACAAGTTGAATCCTGCACAGACATGCACTTGCAAACAAAGCTGCACCTGATAGTGAGGTTTTACGATAAAGGTTAATAAAAAATATTTTTTAAAAGTCCGTTTTTTTGAAATGGCGGATTACAATATCCGCTTTGCAAGGTAAGTTTGTTTTCTATTCTTTGTAAAGCCAAAAACTAAGAAAATGTATCAAAAAAGCTATTAGAATGTCGAAGGGCTTTGTTATAGTTAAAAAGAAATTTTTATTAAACCTTCTTCCTGGTGTTTTCCCGCTTTTCTTTTTGGTGTACTATGTATAGTACACCAGGCATATAGATATGTCTATGACGATTTCCAATCTTTCAGGGGTTTTTCCTTGACTGAAGCACTTGCTATGCTAGTGGATGATCCTGAAGTGGCGGAAAAAGTAGGAAACATTGTTATGTTTCCCCCAGTCAACGCATGCGGTAATGTAACCGACGAGGATTCAGGAGCAGAAGATGATGTATCTATAAATAACTTGCCTGGTACACAATTACAAGCTCCAGCAGAACTTTTTTATAAAGCTGATGAAGTAGATTCCTCTTCTGATGATGACAATATACCTCTGTCCCAATTACGCCAATTTCCTCAGCCGGCAACATCAGGAAAAAGGTCTGTGCCCAAGAAAGTAAAGAAACGGAAACAGTATAGTTGGGCTAGAGAAGACCTAGTTGTTCCTATTGACTTTTTGAAATTGACGAACATACGGAAGAGACCGGAGATACACCCATGGAATTATTTTCAAAATATTTTGATAGTGTATTGTGGGTGAAAATTCTGCGCGACACTAACAGATATATAAAACAGAAAAACAATTCTCAAAATGTATATCTGGAGGAAATACAGAGTTTTGTCGATGTGCTAATTCTAAGTGGATATGTACTCGTACCTCGCAGAAGGATCTATTGGGAACGTGAAAAAGATGGACGTAATGATCTGGTGGCGGAAGCTATTTCCAGGGATAAGTTTGAATTTATAGCATCACACTTCCAGGTTGCTGATAATGAGAATTTGAACCAAACCGACAAATTCGCCAAAGTACGACCACTTTTTGACCATTTGACCAAAAATTTCTTCAACATGCTAAAATGGAAGAAATGCATTCTGTGGATGAAGCCATGATTCCATACTATGGCAAACTATACATTCATGGAAAACCTATTAGGTACGGTTACAAGTTCTAGGTGGGTACAGATAGACTTGGTTACGTTAACTGGTTCGAGCCTTATCACGGGGCGTCCACAAATTTCAGTATCGAATACGCCGAATTTGGAGTAGGCGCGGGGATTGTTTTGGAGCATGCGGAAAAAATGGGAGAAAGGTCGATTTAATCGGTTTTTCGATAATTTCTTTACTTCTCTTCCATTGATAGAAATGTTATCTGAAAAAAATTTCTACGCAATTGGAACAATGAGGGAGAACCGAATACCAAGAGACTTCTTCTAAACTCAAAAATTATAAAAACGAGAACAGAGGGTATTATGATTACCAAAAAAGAGAAGATATCAACGTGATAGTAGTGAAATGGCATGATAACAACGTTGTAACTCTTTGTTCCAATTTCGCAGGCGTAGCTCCAGTTCACAATGTAAAGCGATACTCGCAGAAGGAAAAAAAGAATATACAAGTAATACACTTTTACTCCTAATTGTTGGGACCAATGTATATATTTTTATGTTGTAGGTGGAGCAACCGCATCTAATACAGCTGTACAACGCAAATATGGGGGGAGTAGATGGATCAGATCAGAATATCTGTCTGTATCGTGTTTCCACCAGAGGAAAAAAATGGTATTTCTGTCTAATAGCACATTGTATCAATTTGTCCATACACAACGCTTGGCAACTACACCGCAGAGGAGAAGAATTGCGAACCAGTTACTAATCGAAAACAAGAAAAAGTATTCTTATTCCAAAGGCCGGCCATAAACATTATCCTCAACGGGGGTACTATTGCGCCATGGTCGAAAGGATCACTGGATTGTGCCCCAGGAAAAATAAACAAGATTCGGTTTTTGTCACCAAAGAGCGACTACAAGATGTGTGAAATGCGACATCGCAGTTCACGTAAAATGTTTTCTAGATTTTCATACCAAAAAATAAATACCATTGACCGACCTTATTTGCCTATTGTACTACCTATAGTACGGCCTGTATTTTTTTACCTATACGAATAAAATTTTCCAAACAACCTTGGATTGTCTTGCAATGAAGTATGTAATAAAAATAACACAAAAAAAAATTTTTTGCTCCTGCCCAAATGTTTTAGGCATATCAGGGTTAGAGAACGTATGAAAGGTAGAAATAAGAATTATAGTTTGCAAAAACTCTAGGTGAAAGTAAACTGCGGGGCTACTAGTATCGTCGTTAATTTAGACTCGGTCTGTATATAAATACTAACGAATGTATACTGATACACCCTAACAAATGTAGGTATACTGGTTCGCTAATTTTGTGTTCTTTATTAAGCTTAAACCAAATTAACTTTTGTAAAGCTCGCACTTAATAATATAATGCTGTAACACGTAAAAGGGATGCTAATATAAACTCTACATGTTTGTAACTATTACTGAATATATGTATTAACTACTACTCCCTATGGCGTAAATAAGATAAATTAGGTTTGTATAAAATTAGGTTTATACAGTACTTATATTAAAAGATATTTGAAACCGTGGGATCAAAGATAAGCATTACCAGCTTTTGCATAGAAACAGCTTATAATCAATATTCTAAATAAAATCGTTTCACCTAGAACCTAAATTTAATAAAATTAATGACGAAAACGCCAACCTCTCTTGTTAGTTATGAAAAAGCATCTAATATTGATTGAATTTTTAAATATCCCTTTTTAGGGTTTAGTAATTTAATAATTAAAGAACCGTTATCAGTCCAGTTAATTATAAAAGAACCAGAAATACCAATAAGAATCATTTCTGTTATCAAATATGTAGCTTTATCAAGGAATAAATTCGTTGTAACTGTCGGTTGAACTTCTAAGCTGTCATTTGTCAATACACCGGCAGTCAAATCGTTACTCCATTATTCACAAGGTTGTTGACATTTGAGCATGCATGCATATGTGCTATCCTGGAAGAATATTTATAGTACATCGTATTGTCTTTCTGAAATGTTTTCCAAAGAAAGAACATAAATTTGGGAAGTACTGATTCTGTCTAAATTTAAAGACGAGGCAGTAAAAGTTCTACACTTACTGTAAAAGTGGAGCGTCTGGAGAGGCGATACAATAATTTTGTTACGTCAGCCCTTGGTTGTTACCAAAATATATAAAGCTTCTCCATAAAACTTAAGTTAGGATAATTAATCATTGACGATATTTACATCCAAGTGTTTCTGATGAACTTTAACAACTCGACGAGATTGCGAAGCAAGATTACTTATTTAGTAACCAGTGTTCATTTACTCAAGCTAATTTAATTTCTTATTTGCGTTAACTAATAAGGTACAAATGGTATACAAATATTGCAGTAGATACTATTCGGAAACATACTTTGTTCATCATTTAAAGATCGTAGCAAATTGTAATATATTTCTATACGTATTTTACAATTTAAAGACAAACAATAATAATGTATATGAAATTACTTATACATTGCTTCATCATGTAAAGCACACTAGACGTTCTGCAGCATCACCTTTAAAAAGATACTTCAGGATTCACCTATATTTCCGCTGAATAACACATTAACCTAGTTTTAGTGCTATAGTGTGGGTGGAACCTATTTATTTCATTTATGGATACTTTCTAGAAGTTGAATTAAGGAGAACTTATTACTTTTGTTTTCGGAAGCGCTGATGCAATGCCGAATTATTGAATGAATATAATATTTAGACGTGTTTAAAGCGAATACACGAATGAAATTTGTCGAAATAGTATTATATTTCCCTATTAACTCAAACGAGCTGCAACAAAGTAGGGAAAAGAACAATGATTAACTTTGTACGCGTATTGCTCAAGAAATCTATAAGAATCTTGTAGGCATTACATTTTTAAACAATTGAAATTCCCAATTAATTTTCCTGTAGTGTGAATACAACTCCTCTTCAAGATCATCAGCAACCACCGCAGGTATTACGTAAAGGGTGAATAGTCTCGCGGATGCTTTTGCATCTGTACAAAGCATTAATTATAGTATTTTAGTTATTCAACTATAGTGTGGATTTGTGCAATTCACATAACTAATCTTTAGCTGATTTACTTTATGCAACTGCAGTACTGAATGGATATTTCAAAAAACCTAAAACGGTATTGATTAAATTTTCGCTATTCACCACGATTGCAATATATAACTAACGAAATATTTAAATTAGTGATTGAATACATTAATAATCCCGGGTATTAATGCATTCAGTAGATAAATACAAAAGTCCAATTAGTTATAATAAATTACGGGCACGTTTCCTGTTGCAGCGTCATGCGCTAAACAGTGGTATGGAAATTTATCAATCTCTGTGCTGCCATCACCACAAAATTAATATCGAATAAAACACCTGCAGTAATTAAACAAGTTTACAATTAAAATCGTACGTTAATACAAATTATAAACAGAACCCTAATCTGTTATCATAACTCAAATGTTTGTAGTCCTCTGCATCAATTTGTCCAGCAAATGAGATGCGTCGCTGAAGGGCGGAACTTTCGGCAACCTCCGGTGCCACTCGTGTATATCCGGAGTTTTCGGTACATTAAGCTCATTTCTGGTGCGTGGAGCTTTCGAAAGCAGCGCTTTAATCGCACACATTTTTATTTTGTCCTGCATTTTAGCTTGCTGCCATTCTTAACAGCATAATAACCGCTCCTTTTCCTGCGCTTATCTTTTATTATTATTATTAGTTGCGAAAAGCGAACAAGTACCGTCTCGCCCAGTTGATGAAGAGTTTAATTTGAATGACGGTGAGTGCTCGGTAGGCAATTATAAAATAAATTAACGTATTATTATGCTGAATTCAATTATTGCAATCACCCTTGCATATATAGGCTTAGGAATCTAATTAATGTGCCAATCACAGCTATTTAACTGCCTACAATACTGAAAACGTCAGCTATCCGCAACACCGCTGGTTATGGTTACCTTTGACCGCGTGATTCTATGGTTTGCTATTATTAATTATGTAGCGACCAATAAACAGCACTACATCTACCTATTGAATTAATGAACGCGGTGGAATTCTCGTACATGAGAAATATCTGACAGTTACCAAATCATCGATTATTAGTAATTATGTTCCCAGCTTATTCAGATTAAATCATGTGTATTTTCATATGAATGCGGGTAAAACAAACATCATGTTTAGCGGGAGTACGCAATATAGTTTCGTTTCTTTCTTCTTCTAAAGAATTATTTTAGATGTTGTAGAAACTTTCTAATGTTTGATTCTCTTAGGACAGGTTGTTGTCCAAAAGGGAGTCTCGATTATGCATAAGCAACCAACACCACCGTACCATTTTGGTTTTTCAAACTACACGTTCAATTCCCTAAATTAGTGAATCGAAAAATGTTAGTGGTAAATTCATTTCTTCCTGCGGTGCTTTTAATTAATAAAAATGACAACATCATTACTAAATTTGAACTGCTTTATTGTGCGTATATAAATAGTTGTTTGAAATTATGAATTGTAAAATTGTTCATTTTAACAGTTATTCATAATACATCCAAAAGTAGTTCAGGAAAGGCATGTTAAAATTACCATCACGGGTATTTAAAGCCTCATATTGCACTCTATTTAGCCCGCTAAAATGGCAAAATGTGTATAAATGTAGTCAGTTTGCATTCTATCCAGGAAAATAACATTATAATCGCCCAGACAGCAATTTAATCTTGCAAATACTGTCTGCGCCCTAATATATAAAAACCTGTACCTAAGCATAAAATTTATGGTAAAGGGTTAGGTGATTTGTAACACCCCAATCGCCAGTCTCGGTGATCTAGCGGTTAGCGCAATTGCCTACAGATCCAAGGGACATCGGTTTAAATCCTACCGAAGCCGGTGAGATTTTTTTGGCGAAGAAAAATTTAAAAATCGGGTGCTGCGGATAAGAAGTATAATCTTAGGTCCTTTGCCACTGTAATGTGTGACATGTTAAAAATCACTACTGGGGTTGAAACTAGACAGGCAAAATTGAAAGTTTGGATGTACAATAAGCCAAGAGCTTCAGTGCATAGAGATGCTTGGAAATCCACGTCCTAGATCTCACCCAATCAGAACAAACAAATCCCAATGGGTGAAATCAAGCTGTCGTTGAAAGCTTGACATGCTTTAAACTGTATATCTACCGCTTGAAAACGGACAAGGATATAACTGTTGTGTTTTTGAACAATCCTATTCACTAAAAGTATCCCCACAGCCAACCCAACCCTTGAAAGATATACTTACTACCAACCAAAAAGCTAAAATGTTTAAAAACGTGTTCTAACCACTCAATTTATAAAACTTGAATTTAAAATGATTCTAATTCACTCTAATGCACTTTCCGCCACTTGAGTGAAAATTATGAGCAATATTATTTTTCGTACCCTCTTTAGGAGAATCACGTTGTAGCCACATGCATGCGTATTTCGTCCATTAAAATGCAGACATATTTTTCATATAATATGTATTCCACATCATACACAAGGACAAAGTTTTATAAAAAAAATTCCAACTCCTATTCTTGATACTCTAAGATATTAATACATTTTTATGAATTTTGACGAATTAAATACTCTTAAGGGTGGTTTTCAACTGGAGTATCAAGAATAGAAGGCAGAATTTTAAACATTTTCCCTTGTAAAGGATGTGCAATGTATATTGTATAAAAAAATATGCTTGAATTTAATGGACGAAATACATATGCATGCAGCTACAACGTAATTGTTCCTAAACAGGGTACGAAATATATATGTTATATACATACCGTATTACATCGAGTATAAAACGCATGATTTTCCCAATTTTTGTGTCTGTATTAATGAAGCGTCTTATACTCAATGGCTTCTTACCAAGGTACTGGTGGTTGACGAGAAGCTTTCTGGCTTACAAAAATAAGGGTGCATCTTATAATCGGTGACGTCTTATAATCGATATATATATATATTGCTGTGATATTTGCCCTATATTAATGTTAATATTATGGATAATACCTAAACTATGTTAATCTTATGAGATAACCATGATATAATGTAATTTTTTGACTTCGTAATACTTTATGTATGTATAAAAAGATATTATTTTGACGATTGGAGGATGGTTTTCACCTGAAAATGTTAATAATTAGTACCATTGACATGTAACAGAGACTATTTAAAAGATTCTAATAATTAAAATTAATAATTGGATACTTAATATGTGATTAAGGTCTTGTACGATCTTCGGGATGTGAGACGTATTGCTATTTGTGGTTTGAAGTTGATCGTGTGTATAAACATTCAGTAGAAAATGATGTTAAGACATTGTAGTGGGACGTTGGATGTTAAGTTGAGTGCTGTGGGCAACTAAGGGAGCCCTGAAACATTAAAAACTTAATTATTATGAATTTATGTTGTATTCATAGTTATGTAACAAATGGTATTTATAGTTTAAAGTATTAATATTATCATAAAGAGTTAATATATTGTTTAAGGAAGGTGTTGAAACACTCTTATTTTGTGGAAGTATATTATTTATTGATTAATTTGGAAAATAAGGGAAATTTAGTACTTTTAAAGGTTAGAAATTTAGTTTTTGATTTTTATCTTGTATTAATATGTGAGGAGGATGTTTTCTTGAATATTTATTAATATTATAAAGTTTAGAATGAGAATTTCATGATTTTATATCTTACATGTTGAAATTTAGAAATTTTGAATATTTATTAATGTGTAATTTTTTTTATTCAAATCTGGTCATGTTGGGTATTAAAAGAAGCGTAATTTTATGTAGATCATAGTTATGAATTTAGTTTTATGAATAATAATTTATTTATTCTGTAATTTGTAATTTTAAATTGTCAATTAACAATTGAATTTTTTAAACAATAATTTTGGACGTTCCCATTGGTCCATTTCTGAAGTTTTCTGCGCGAAATGTTCATTTTGGTATATTTTAGAGATAGTTAGTTGTTTATTTGTATTGAAAGCGGAAGGACGCTTTTCCTTAGTTCTCTGTAGTAAGAATTTAATTTATTAAGGATCAAATTCGCGTAAAAGTAGGCGTGGCTTAAAACTTATAAAATTCTTCAATGTTATTATTTGATAAATCATCAAGTGTAAATAACTGTTATATAATTTAAAATATTGTTCAGTGTTACGTGTTATTAATGCATTAAAATTAATTTCATACCTGAAGAACTGGTTTCAATTGAGTATTTTTATTTCTGCATCGATAACCTAAAAATCAAAACGTGAATTTAAAAGTACATTCATTATCATAATTTAAAGCATTAACAACTTACCCAAAGCAAGTGATAGAAGTATAACTGAAGTTTGGAAGTGTTCACTCACAAATTAAAACAACACTTTAAGCAAATAAAATAATTGTTTGTACGAGTACAATACTGGGTCCGCTACGAGATTTAAGCTGTCAGTCGTTTTTGGCGGGATTCCAGCTGACAGTGCATTCCAGGAAAATTTTTCAGTATACAGTCAGCGGCAGCATTAGTGATGTACACTATACTTCGGAAGTTTGGGAATAAGATAAGTCAACTCTGATTTTTAATTTATATGTGTGTAAATTTGTATTGTTGAAATCTTGGCAACTATCATTTAAGTGAGGCCACGAATGAACCCTGAGATCATTATAATTTTGTATATGCTGGTATTTATAATCAGTGTTATTGGCGTTACCAACCTGAATATTATAAATTATGAGCTAGCTGAGGTTAAATCAAAATTGAATTTATATTAATATTTATTTATATTTATTTCTATAAGTAAACTTACATAGCAATATATACTTGTATATATAAAGTATCGATATACTTTATCCCTTAAAATTCACATCGGAAAGCAAAAAAGTCAACATGTTAAGTTCATGAAAATTCTAATAAGTGCATTGTAATGGGCATTTCATCCTAAAAATCCATCCAAATAAACCATCGGAGGGATACAATTTATTAGAAATTAATAGGAATGATAATCAGATACAATTAGTAAGAGGTTTCTCATAAAAAGGGAGGCAAATACTGATGAAGACACAGGGTATTTTATTTTAAAAACGAAACTCTACGAACAATTCAACAATACCAACATACATAAGGTGTTCTATCAAAAACATGAATTTATCACGACAATCAAACATATTTACCGTGTATCTTACATCTCCACAAATTGTGTTTAATATTTTTTATTCAAATATATAGAAATGGCGTGGAACGTAAACCAGGCTTTGAATAATTGTTATCAGAATATCATTTACATGACACGTAGAACAACTTTTTGCCAGCTAGTACGGTTTTTGACAAAGGTAATAATATTGGAAACAACTGCACTATGCATAACGTTCGGGTTTATTCATATAAAAATAAAATCTTGTGTGAGTGCTCTTTCATTATAAAAACTTAAAATGGTGTTGATTTTGTTGTTAATGATACTAATCTACAAAATACTTGTGAAACACTACTTCCACTTTAAATTCTTCGTTCAGTGCTACCAGTTGTCATACGAACATCTTTAACAATCGTGAACTATGTTGTGCAACTTCTCGTCTCTGTTCGATGGTTTAAGTTAGCCTTCTGCCCAGCATACGTGCCAAAAGCGCTCATAGACTTAATCCATTGTAGGAAATTATGAGGCTATTGGTCGGTATACGGAGGAGGAAGAAGTTACCACTCACATTAGTTGGCTTAATATAAAGTGCTATTTTATAATAGTACTAATTATTAAGGTAGTAAGTAAACATTGGAACAAATATTATTATTTCGGTTCGTTACATTAGTAAAACAATAACAAGACCAATATAAGGCAGAAGATGTCCTCGGTAGAAGTTGCTGAACTTAAAGACCCTATTTTGGTTCACTAACAACATAGAGTTGATAATTTTAGTTCCAGACAAAATTTTGACTTAAAGAAAAAGCGAGTTACCTTTACAAGTAGAACTTTTCTGTAAGTGATAATAATATTTCTACACTAAAACTGAAAAACTTTGCTTAATCAGAAATTATATGTAATATATTATGCACCAGCACAACATTATTATAATTCCCAACAGAAAAATAATCAAAGAAGTGACGAGACGGAAATTTATATTATGTTTTCGAGCTTTTCTTATTTCAGTTTTATTTTACAATAACATAGGATTATTGTTTTTATGGTAATTTTAAATATTATATTTCCTCATAAATTACAATATCCGAAACAAAAGAAATCGCCGCTCAAGCTTAATCTTTTAGCACACACTACTACTTTACTCTAGAAATACCTTCGTACGTTTTATACGTGTGTGTATATATACTCCATGTCTGAAAAATGTCAGATTTATAGTAGCAGGCGAGATTTATAACCACTAACGGCTAAAGCGATATGAAAATCACGTAATGTTAATCTAAGGTGACGTAAATTCAAATCTAAAATCGCGTGATGCAATAAAATGTTTATTATTTCATACGATATTTATTTATGCAGTAACAAATTGTTTTCTCCTAGGTAACATTTTTGTCATACTTGCACGTATCGAACAGAAATATTGTTGGAATTCTGAAAATCGTTTGTTACTTTATAGACTTCAAGCAAGTTAATTTAAATTTATTTATTACATTTCTTATTGTTATTCGTATTGCCAACATGAACATTAACGTTACTAGACAATTTGCTATTCCATCGATTGCAGTTACCCGACTGGCATGATACGTTCAGACATAAATTGTTTAGTCTACGGTTTTATGCAATTTACCATGCAACAAATCCAATAACCAATCAGCCAGAAAATATTTGTAAATGTTTAAAATGTACAGAACTGACATTTAGTTTAGCCGTTAATTGGCACGATATAAGCAACGTAATGAAATTTATTTTCAAAATACGTACTATGTTACTATTAAATTGAAAAAGTTATCCATATCTACGTTGATATTAACGGTAAGGAAATTCATTATAATGACGGTAATTACTATTATAAATTCCATTAAACAATAAACACATATTGTCAATTCTACAGGAAATACCGATTTAAACAAGATCGTATTCATTTTATCCTAAAACATGAATGGAACTGATCTTGAAGTATTAATTTGCTCGTTTACAATTACTTGGTGCACAGTCAACTAAAGATTCATTTTAAATTTTTTATCCTTTTCATATATTCAGTTAGTCATATCTACACTTTTCTTCTATACAAAATGCAATTACTTTTAAATATGTACAAATTAAGTAAGTGGAAATATTTTTAATAATCCAATTATTTTGTTATAAACAGAGGCACTCACGAATGTATTTACAGTTTACTCATGTTACAAATCATTTACAATATTATTTAAACATACGCAAATAATATAATGGGTCTGCTTGCCATATTTAATAAAAACTACTGTACATCTTGCATTCAAAAATCTTCTTAAATATAACTATTAATTCCATGGCATAGTTAAATTAAATTAAAATTGGTTAATAAAGTTTCTAGAATGACACAGAAAAATGTTTGAAGGCTATCTCACGTGTTAATATTTTGTACGTCAATGTGTTCTTCATTTTGTGGAATAAGCTCTACCTCCCGTTTTTAAAACTTATTATTTTACTTGAAGAGCCATCGTATTACAGTTCGGATTAAAATAGAATTCCAGTTTTAAATTTACGCTTCTAAAGTATTTTATACTCCATCATCAAATAGTAATCCTTTTTAAGGTCTGTATTAGTAAAGGAGGAATGCAAGCTTCGAAAATAACTAACAAAACTCTGTACAAGTTATGTCATCTTCCTTTTATAATTTTAGAAATGAGTGTATGCGTTTCACCAGGAAGGATTAATTTATATTCAACTTAAAATAAATAAACGGGGTTATATGGTACCGGAAACAATGCACGGTGTAGGTTTTAAGTTAATTCCACTTACAAAAGTGTTTGCCTTTATTTCATCTGTTGAGCCTTAATATTTTGTGTATAAATTCTTGAGTTTGTCAGAAGCTGTTTAGTACAGTATATACGGGATGTCCTGAAAGTAAAGGGACACACCTTAACTACAACTTCCTGAGGTCAAATTGAACCAATTAAACCGAACATACCTTCATTCATCATTGACAGTCATTTCGTCTCAGTAGCTGGCTATCGGCCTCTTCATCATACCTTAGTACAAAAAAATTCCCCAAGAAGGAAAAGATATTTTTAACATTGGATGTATTTCAGAAACAAGATGGCGGATCAAACTGTAAATTGGTACACATCTACTTCAAGGGAAGTCGAACATTCTCAACGCATCCATATTGTAGAAGGCGATGTCGGCTAATCTTTTTCGTTTTTAATCATAATTTTTTATGATTACAATTTTTGTTCTTCATGATACAGAAGTTATATTTACATAAAGAAGTTGTAGTTGATAAAATGTACGGTTTTCAAGAAAAATGCAGCTAAACATTTTAATGTATTAAATGCATTTGTTACATATATTCCAGTCGCTATCTGTCTCAGTTTGAC
>JABXWE010025867.1:0-21659 GCA_014611495.1 Limonius californicus
ATGGAAACTAATGGAAAACAGCAAAATAATTTGGTACTGAAATTGAAATTTTGAAATATATCTGAATAATTTAAATTTTGAATAAACAAGAACACCTTTGCAAATACTTTACCAGAAATAAGCATGTACTTCTTTTGAACAAATACAAATCTAAAATCAACTAGCTCAAAACTTATTTTTTTTTTTCGGTTAACTAACCATATTTTAGTATTCTGACGTGTTGACAATTCGTGTGCGCCGATCTCGTGACCTGCCTGGCACCTGCCTGATTCGCTCCAATTTCTTGTTTATTCGGATTTGGGGTTAAGAAGGCCTCTCAAATGTTTACAGGATCGTCCACGCTGTCCCAGCCTACAGGTAAATAAATGGCTTTTACCTTTTGTAGTAATAATACAGTCTTCGTTCCAAAAATGATCTCACAACTTGTTATAGGTTATGCTCCCATCAATCAATTCCAAATAATAAACTGGTAGCTCCTTGAATTTAAATGTTGACCTGTATTTAGTTTAAACACACGAAGCGCAGCTGGTAATTTATGTAGTCTAGCACTGGATGTCTCAATTATAATTCGGTAAGTGAACACTTTTCAAAACTTTTATATTCGTAGATTGGATTGAATCGTATTTATTTGTTGATAATTTAATTTCGAACCACTTGTAATTGTAGAGAAAAATTATATGTAGCACAGGTGAGTAAGGCACTTTTAACTTTTAAAATAATTTATTAAACATTGACAGGTAAACACACAACTATAAAATTACAAAAAAGTCGGTTATCTAACTAACAGCATTTCAGTAATGAAAATTTAGCAAGTAATTGTAGCAAGTGTCGCTCTTTGTCGGGAAATTTGCTTTTATACTTATGAAACAAAAAACTACCGTTTCCATGGAAACGCTACAAATCTGCATAAATTTGAACAAAATCTAATCAAGCTGAAATGTCAACAAGAAATTTCGATCAATGAGGATCGAGCTTGATTATAATTCAAAATTGACACAAAAACTTAATTTCTAAATAACTTTTTGATGCATCCTCTTAGGGAAAAACCAAAATTATATTCGTAAACTACATGAAAAGACGCAAACTTAGATACCAAATATGATACACTAAAATTAACAAATAAACAAATTAATACTGACAAATACAACAATTTGACAATAAACAAATAATTAAACGATAATATTCAACTCAAACACACGTAAACTAATCTACACACATCCTAACATAGTTTTTAAAACATTTTATCCAAATTAAAACACACAAACAGGAAGAAATTTGATAATTTTGAAATTTTCAAGGTCAAATATCAAACATACATGAATAAATTAATAAATACAACGTTGTTTCTAACAAATCGTATACTAAAAGATGGCCTGTCTTATTACTCAACTGCATTTAAAACAAAAATTCCCTTGGGAATGCAATACAAATCACAATTTACAGAAGCATTGTCAAAATTGTCAAAATTAGCTTAAAGCATAAATATTTAAACAAATACAACATTGTTGCTATGTGAAACACGATGACAATCAACTAAATCACCTGTAATAACTTTATACAAAGTCAAATAACTAGTTTTGAACATAAATGATAAGTATTTCAGGCAATTTCTATCTTTGTCGAAGAAAATCAAGTTTTTGCAAATAAATAAATAAATACATCTTTATTGCTAATGAAAATACGATGTAAGGTTGCCTCTTATGCCAATACAATAGCATTCAATACAATATAAGGCTATACAAACACATAAGTGTACTAAAAGTCACAAACTTAATCTGAACTGTCAGCTTAGAATTCGAGAAAAATCGTTGCAAGGCTTATTCACAACATCTAAAAGAACAATCCATTACAAAAATCCCGGAGGGTAAACGAAAAACCTGCAACTCCATATCATTACTTCCCGAAGACACATCGGAAAGAACAACGAATGACCTCGTTTGAAATCTCTGTGTGTGTAGACGACTCATTTTCATACAGGCAAGCTACATATGGCTTCTATTCTTTATATTTAATTAGAATTTAGTTATTTTATTGGGTGTAACACAGCAATATATATATATATATATATATATATTTATATATATATTTCATGGATATTTTTCCTCCTAAATTCGATGGACGACAGCTATATAATAAATAATTATCAAATATATTTTGAAAAACTGGACTTACATTAATTCTATTGTACACAATTAGAACCTTATCCACAGCTGACGAATGCAGCATTGCAGACACTTCTACCATTTGCCACCACCTACCTGTGTGATATGGAATTTTTAACATTCTTACAGATAAGAACAGAAACCAGAAATCGCTTAAATGCAAGAGACGGCGCGTAAAGTATTATTATGAATAAGCAACAACAACTTTCCCATTAAAAATTGAAATTGCTTTATATGTTTATGTATACGTAAACGTACGTATGTATTTTTCAATAAATATCTTACAATAAATGTAATTCTATATGTAAAAAACAGATATTTCAAAGAGGTGCGAGAACGCATTTTCAGCTTCAAGGCATTGCCAATCACCAAAAAGGTTAAGAAACACTGACAGAACGATTTTGATTTAAGATTAACTTTATCTTAAGCCAAATAGTGTTGTCAAAAAATACTTTGGATTTTACTTTGTATATCCACATAAAGACTAGATATGGGTATCGCCTTCCACATTTTTCGTATTCCAGAAATATATTCCAAACGAAACCATTAAAATATATTTAGTCCGACTACACGACATATTACTTATGCTAATATGAACCTTTTAAGTTTGCACTATATTTCGGTGCTATAGAATTATCTTTCAAACTTCAACCTTCCATTAAATACATTTTCAATACCTTAACCTCGCAGTAATAAATGATACCACTTAAACTAAATCTAATATTACAGCATGTACGAAATATATACGGGAACTCTAACAAATTATGGCTTAATTACATTTTGGCAGAATTATATCAGCACTAACTAAATCCCGCTCTAAATTGGATTCGTTAATGAATAGAGTTGCCGGACTAAAAAGTCTTAACTGAAGGTACTGGGATTTAGCGGCAGAGTGATGATCTGTTACGGGATATACACCACGTTTAGTGGACCGAGGCTTTCCACGGGTGCGGTCGGTTTATTAAGTAGTGTTTCTGTTGTTTAACCCCCAGAAAACGTGTAATTGGATTTACAGCATAAAGTATAAATTATATAGCTGTAAGCACTACCTGGCAGTTTACCAAGGGGTTTCTCTTAGAGAATTGATTTCCATTTCAGAATGTAAATATTAATTTTCTTTTAAGTACTATTTACATTGAACGTGAATTGTGATCATAATAATAATATTTTTTCCTAAAGGCTAACTATTATTGCACTGTTTCTGTAACCAAAAAGAGTTTGTTGGAAATGAAAATATACTTTGGAGTTTGCCACGTACCCAAGGCAAGTTTTCGTTAGTGATTACTTACTCTTTACATCTAGCATAATTTGTATGACTTCTCTGATCAAAGGAGCTCGGCTCAGTTTGCAATTTATAATCAGGCTCAGATATTTTAGTCAATTCCGGGAAATGTTAGAGCGGCAAGTCTTAGATCCCTGGTTCCAATTAACATTTCCAACATTCTCTCGACGAGTTCAAATGCCTGTTCTAAAACTACAGGTAACGGCTTTGACAATGACATGTTCCATAAGTCACCCTTATGTTATGGATTA
This sequence comes from Limonius californicus, assembly GCA_014611495.1. Classification (NCBI taxonomy): domain Eukaryota; kingdom Metazoa; phylum Arthropoda; class Insecta; order Coleoptera; family Elateridae; genus Limonius; species Limonius californicus. Next base: position 3,696 of record JABXWE010025867.1, read on the forward strand.
AATTCATATTAGCTGAAAACTAATAATTTGAAAACGTCCGTTTCCATAATCCGTATAATGTAATTTTCCGGAAGCTATTTTTACTGCGCAGGAAGTACAGTAATAGAGCCATGTTATGGCTTTCTCAAATAAACTGCGCGCCTTTGGAAGTCAAATATATTGCAAATGCACGTGCTAGTGGTTGTTCTTCATGAAAATGTAACCAGGGCACGTATAACCGTAAAAAGTGCAGCACCATAGGAAACCTGCTCTCAGTTGTAGCAAATAGAAAAATGTGAGTTTTCTGCACATTTAGTTCTTTCTTCTACAGCCAAACACGTTCCTGTTTGAGGTGGTGTACGCCTATATACGAACAGGTCAATTCTAGCTTCAAACGGAGATGTGATTTGAGCGCGCTTAAACATATTATTTTAAGGATTAGTCAAGCTTATAGAGTTTCCTAGGTTTTATGATATTTAAGTGGTTTTCATAACAATAAAAACAATATACCCAATAACTGTAGATTATTTATATACAGTGACGTATGCGTCCAAAGCGCGTAATTGTTTCCTGAAGTTTAACGTAGCTTGATGATATAATATATAGGATCATGAACTTATTTCTTCTTCTTCTTCTTCTTGTGCCGTCTTCTATCGAAGATTGGCTATCATCATGGTTACTTATTTACAAATATTAAAATATACATCGTTACCTGATTTCCTTATCATTTACTTATTATTCCGAAACAGAACGAAGTGATTAGAAATTACTTAATGTCCATTTAAAACTAATTTGTATGAGAAATACCATTTGTATTCTAACTACATACAGGGTATCCCACGACGTGGGGTCACGACTTCGTGTAAGTAATCTTTAGACTAAATATAGTTAAAAATTCTAATAAAGCTATGCCATAAAGTAAACCGTCTCCTAAGATCTTCAACAGTTTCCAATGGTGTTTGGTATACCATATCTTTCATATAGCCCCACAAATAATAACTAAAACAAGTTAAGTCCGGAGACCTTGGAGGCCAGGGGTGCTGTTCTCCTCTACCAATTACACGTCCCTCAAACCGTTGATTCAAAAATGGTCTTACGCGTAACGCAAAGTGCGCAGGGGCACCAACATGCTGGCATCACATACCACGTCTGATCGCCAGAGAGTCATCATCTAGCAATCCTCCCAAATAATATTCTAGAAAATTTAAATATCTGTCGGCGGTTAAATGGTTGTTAGAAACGAATGGACCAATGAGTTGATAATTAGACACTGTGATTTCGTGTCGATTCTTTAAATCCCAAGTGTGGCTGTTCTTTCTGTTCATTAATCCATTCCTTGTAAATGTTGCCTCATCCGTGAATAAAATTCTGTTACGTAGATTTCGATTTTGAATGATCCATCGGCAAAATTCCATACGATTAGCGAAATCTGAAGGTAGAAGAGCTTGAACAGGCTGCATATGAAATGGATATAAACCATGACGTTTTAATGTTCTCCAAATTCGCATTCGTGGTACATTAACTTGCGCAGATATACGACGAAGAGAGGTGCTGGGATTATCATCAATTTCTCGCAGTATCTTGTCCTCATTATCTACTAGGGTAGGGCGCGGACAATTGTAACGGGGTACGGTTGTAACAGAGCAAATATTTTCTGAAATATAACAGAAACGCATGCGCGGCCGTGGAAGACGAGTGGGTTAATAGATGGCAACATACTCGTTAGTATGCTGCCAACCGCCGAGGGAAGAATTTGTGTAGAGAAGCTAGTGTGTGTTTATCCATAGCTCAAGCAAGTTTTTCAATTTTTGTAGAATTTAAATTTCTATTCTTCTGAATAATTTTGTAAATTTTTTCAAGGGTCCTGGTTTTGGTGATTATCTGTGCTTATGCTTACCATATCTTTATTTTATTTCACTTAGCGGGTCACATAAAAAAATGCAAAATATACCCGAAATCGCTTCGGGGACAATTGTAACAAGATCAAGTGGGCACATTTGTACCATGTTACATTGTCCACATATAATAAATGTTTTATTTAAATAGCATTTCAAACTTTTTTTTTAATTTTAATTGAAGGTAGCACTATTTACAATAGATTTATTGTATTGTTTTTTATACAGAATGCCACGAAAAAGAATTCGAAAGATGGAACGTGCCTCGAAAAGCCTTTCTGTGTACGAAGACGCATATGGCCATATTATAAATCGCCAAGTTTCCATTCGTGCAGCTATTGAAAAGTTTGGGTTATGCCACGTATCTTTGATGCGATATAAAAAGAAGATAGAATCTGCGAATGTGGAAGCTAATATAGCATCTCCAATCCCCATGGTGTACAACAGCTGCAAAATCTTCACTGTGGTGCAGGATACGTCAATGTCACATTACATTACTGCAGAAATATACAATAGCTGTTCGCCGAAAGAAATTAAAAAACTTGCCTATGAACTCACTAGAAAATATGATATAAACGGGCCATCCCAATGGGATAAAAACAGCGCATACAGTAAAGACTGGTTTGCAGCGTTCATGAAGAGAAATCCTCATCTATCCATTCGGTGTGCACAGCCAACAAGCCTTTCTAGAGCTGCAAGTTTCAATGCCACAAATGTAAATCTGCTCTTTGACAATTTAACGACAGTATTAGATAGACATCAAATCGAGCCCAAAGACATATATAATGTTGATGAGACAGGTGTTACTACCGTCCAAAAACCTGACAGAATTGTATCAAGAAAAGTAAAGATGCAAGTCGGAGCCTTGACATCAGCGAAACATGGAATACTAGCTGCAGTAAGGGTGGCAATTAACGCTATTGGAAATTCTACTCTTCCTATGTTTGTTTTCCCACGACACCGATATAAACATCATTTTGTCAGAGATGGGCCAGTAGGATGCATTGGAGCGGGCAATGCTAGTGGATGGATGCAAGAGGAAGAGTTTGTCATTTTTCTAAAGCAATTCCTAAAACATACTAAAGCATCCGCCAATCTGAAAGTTTTACTATTGCTCCACAAGCATTATTCGCACATTTCCATACGTGCACTCGATTTCTGCTAAGAGAATGGTATTGTAGTTCTATCGTTCGCGCAGCATTGTTCGCACAAGCTACAGCCCTTAGATCGGCTTGCATATGGGCCTTTCAACAAAGCTGTTAATTCAACTTGTGACAGTTGGATAAGAAATAATCCTGGGAAAACAATGACCATATATAATATCCCAGAAATCGTAAAGTTCGCCTTGCCTCTAGCATTTACCCAAACAAATATACAGGCTGGATTTAGATGCACCGGGATTTCCCCCTTCAGTAGGGATATATTCACCAACTTAAATTTCGGCCCATCATACGTTACAAATAGGCCAATGCTAGCGTCTAACACTGAAACTTATGATATTTCAGTCCTGCTGTCCAAAAGCAACGATGAACCTTCCACAAGAACTCTTGAACCACCCACAAGTTTTGTTCATACGTCCACAGATACTGCTCAACCATCCCCACACAATGCTCAACCATACACATCCACGTATTTTGAGGCCCAGTCTACTTCTAATGGAGGCATCACAAACGCAGAAATTCAACGAGGAGGCGAAGATAAAGTCACAACATTCTTACACGAAACGGTTAGACCATTTCCGAAAGCACCACCTTGGAAAGCGACCACGGGTGGAAAAAAGAAGAGGAAATCTGCCATTTACACGGACACACTAGAAAAAGAGGAAGTAAGAATTGAGTATGACGAAAAGCAGAAGAAGAGAGTTAAGAAATATATTAATAACAATGTTGTAACAGGACTACAAAGTAAGACGAGGAAGCCTACTAGTGTTAAGAAACCAACTGATAAAAAGCAACGTAAATTAAACGAAGATGAAGAAGAAGAATGTTTCTGTTTGGTGTGTTTGGAGCCCTTTGGGTCAAGCAAATCGAAAGAACAGTGGGTCCAATGTGTTGAATGCAAACACTGGTCACACGAACAGTACACACGAAAAGAGTCTCTATATGTTTGTCACAATTGTCAATCAGAATGATTTTTTTGAGGTTTGATATTTTTTGTGATAGTTCGTTTTCGTTTTTCAAGTTTAATATTCAGTTAAATAAAGTTTATTTTTATTATAAATAATATGTGGTACAATTGTCCCCAACTATTGTTACAACCGTCCCACATGTCGGGACGGTTGTAACACTTTACATCATCCTCTTTGTGAACAAATAAATATTTTTTTTAACGCAATCGAGATTTCGGCATGTATCCATTTTGTAGATAAATAAATTCTGCATCTAACGGTTCCAAACCGGTGTTAGTGGCCATTATACTTCAGCTACTAGAGCGCTGTAAAGGAGAAATGTTACTATTGTTCCCGCCATACCCTACTTGCTCTATTGGATGCCCAGTCGACGGTTCCGGGAAAGTTCCTTGTTCACGTACATGGTTGTGCACTCGTTAGAAAACGCGTCGGTCTGTTAGTTGCCGATTTGAAAATCTTAACCGATATTCTCAAGCAACTGCTATTGAGCTTCCATCACAAAAACTGTACATGTAATGGTTGCTAACACAGTGTAAAACAATCAATCAACCGCAGTTCGAGTAATTATAAAGTATGCCATAATTGGAAAAATTTAGAGTAAACTAGAGTGGAGCTAAACTAACCTCCGCTAGAGATGATGCTATATTGAAAAGAAACAGGAGCCTCAATTCTGTAGAACCGACCAAATAATAGTCATAGGCTACAGGCGTGAGCTTATGTGCCTCTACTGTGAGAGAAGCGATCGCAACAAACTACTGATTTCCGAATTTAATGCCAATAATTATCCTAGTAATGCATACGAGGTGTGATCAAAAAATACGGTAAATGAATTTTATTACGAACGAAATAATAAGGGTACATCAAATTTAAATTAATCCCCTTGAAAGTACTCTCCTGGGTTAGCGATGCACTTATCCGAACGGTGAATCCATGTTTTGGAAGCATTTCTGGAAGGCTTCATTCGGAACGGCCTTCAGCTGCTCCGTCGTTGCCCTCTCAATGTCGGGAATGGTGTCAAAACGTTTTCCTCTTAGCATGGTTTTAATTTTTGGGAAGAGCCAGAAGTCGCATGAGTCGTATGAGATATTCAGTTCTTCGGCAAGCTCTCGAATAGTCAATCGCCTGTTTGAACGAACCATTCTTGCCGCTTTTTGCACGTTTTCGTCTGTTTTTGAGGTCGAAGGACGTCCTGACCGTGTTTAAATCGCTCATACCACTTGTAAACAGTCTTCAGAGTCACCACATTATCGCCATACACTGATTTTAACATTTCATGAGCTTATTTAGCACTTTTTTGCAACTTAAAACAAAACTTAATATTCACGCGTTGTTCAAAATCCATGATGCGCGACAGACACGGTAAACACGACCTCACTCTTTCGGCTCTGGAAGCCGTTTGACAAGGCACAATTTGTTCAAACTTGACACTGACTATCTCAAAGGATCAGGCTATCGGACTTATTACTTCAAATGGATGTAGCGTCAGCAGATAGTGCTATAAAAATTCATTCAGCGTATTTTTTGATCATACCTCGTATGTAAGAAGGTTTCTTGAAGAAAAATTTTCAATAAAATGCGTTCGTCCAACACCCAATCTGTGTTATGGTATGGGGACGAATATCTGCCGAAGAACTATCTGGAATGATGATTACCATAAAACTAGTTGAAGTATTGTAAAATAAGATGTAGGTTTGGCAGGAAGATTTGTCTGAAAAACAAAATTTATTTTTCAGAATGACCATACATCTTGCTATAGAGCAAAAGTATTTCAATCTTGGATGCCCTCCAATATTGACAATAATGGTATCGAAACAATGTTAAGAACCGCAGAAGAGTCTGAGGTCAGAAGTGAAGGAATTCCTCCGAGACATGGCCCTGAAGTGGGGACATAAGGGAGTCGATGACATTGTAAGCTGAAGCAAACAACGAAGAAAAGCATGTTAAAATGATGAATGAAGACAGAATTTCCCACACCGATGCGGAAGGAAAACCAGCAGGCAGGCGACATTTAGACAGACTTCCCAAGAGGTGACAGGACGATGGGCAGAGCACCTCGCAGAAAAATTAGCAATGTTGGTTTCGAAAATATGCAGACCTTCGATCAAACAAATGATGAAGAAGAAGGGATGCAAAATAGGCACGTAATCTACACGTATTCCTTTAGAAAAAAGATACACCTTTTGGGTTGTGTACATTTGGGGAATATGTGGGTATATAACTTTCGCTATACAAATGGGACGTTGTTGTCATGTACTTTCCTTGTCCTGCCTTTACGGAGTACATTTCAGGATATAGCCTCCACGATATACAACGTTGACGGATCTAGAACCAATCCCTCTATCCTGTACTTTGTGTTCTATATTGTCTCTTATCTTTCGATCTATATCGGAAGGGTATCCGGTTAGGTTCCCCTTAAAGAATGTGTTTAGTACCTTCTATACTATGACGTCTGCTATACAAATTTGGCATTGTTATCACGTACTTCCCGTGTTCGGTTTTTACAATGTGTATATTGACCTTCAGTGGCCGATTGTCTTTGTTTGCACTACTGACTGTAAAGAGTAATTTCTTATATATTGTGTTATGCTTGTAAACTCGGCGCCTCTGGCCACGTAGTTATTTGAAGAAGGTGTAGTTCTCAGCACTGCCATAGCTCTTTAGCTTGTTCTTAGTTTATTTCCTACGATTACGGTTAACTACATCGTCTCCACATCATAAGTCATTACCGGAAGAATACACATTGAATACTTTCTTCTTTAGGTTTATTGGGATATTCGGGTCTTTGAGAACAAATCCTACTTTTCTCGTTGCTGCTCAAGTTATTCAAGTTCTTTTCTTTACTTTGGCGGTTTGGTATAACATATCTTCTCTTTGCAATAAATTTATATTGGAAAGTTTCTGATATAGATTCTACACTATGTACTTCTCCCATTTCGTCCTTTAAATACAGTGCAGTTGTACGTTACATGTACATATATTCACATTTTATGACATATTTATATAACTTCCAACATATACAAAGTTGACGGATGTCCCGACCTTTACATCCTTTTCTTTGTATTGTCCTATTCTTGTTTTCCTAATTGTTAAATGTTTTTCACTTTTCCGGCGTCTTCCATGCCATAATTATTAGTGTAAGTCTATGCTGGAAAAATCGCTATTGTCATTGTAGCTTTCGTCATTCGTCTTAGTTCTGGCTTATTTCGATAGTCTAGTCTACTATTAGGATATCATTGATCGTTTTCTCATAATCTTATTATATGAGCTATTTGTTCTAATCCGAGTACCTTCGAGTATGATAAATCTTACTTTCATTGCTTCTCTTATTATTCTGTTGCTCGTCAAACTACCTAAAAGTATTCCTTCATGTAGGTATGAAAATGTCGATTTTCTCCACTACTTTATTATTTAATAATAGTATAGTAATATATAATAATAATAGTTTAACAAGTTCTAATTCGCCAACAGGTAGTAGTCCTTTCAATTCCTTTCTTTTAAATTCCATAGTACAAAGCATATGGGCTATGAGGATATTTAGGCACTATACAAATAATTTCTACAAACCGGATAGATATTGGATTCGATATTTGCCTGCCATGTGCACGCTATAAATTAAGTTAACATGTGTCGGAATTACCAGAACAATTTGCGCTTTAAAGGAAGTCGTTTTCAACAGTCAGAAGCGTCAGTGCATACAGAGATGCGAATTTATCTTCCTGAAAAGGATATGCAGCGAGATGACATTGTCGGAAGGTCGGAAGTCTAAGGCTGCTAACATTGTGTAGAAAGTGGTGCATGTTAACTCAGCACTACACGGTGAAAAGGCGAAGCCGACGAGCGGGGCTCCTATTATTCTTGGTCTTATATAAACAGTCCGGTGAAATTGCGGAAAGCGAAACACAACTTAAAAGAGAAATTCTTGGATTTTTAATATTTCCCACATGCTTGGTTCAACAAGAGACAATTATTTTAAGTTGAATAGTGGAAGAGTTCTGAAACTACTAATATTTATAAGGTTTCGAAGTAAATTTAAATTTGAATTCTGACAAGTGTTGGACAAAATGTTCTTTTCGTTGTAGGGGAAATATCGCTTGAAACATTTATTTTCATGAATGTGTATGGAAATCTTTAGGCTGCAAACACTAGTATTCTAGTTAAGTATTGATTACTGGTATTGGCAGACCATTGACATTAAAGTTTTAATATGGGAGAACAGGAAGCTATGCAATAAGTGGTCAAATACAAAAGCAGTTTACAGGATAAAAAAATATGAAAATAATGACACAAAAAATAGAAACCGTATCTTGAATTAAAACATTCTACAAATTCAAATGGACCTCGATTGCAAGAAGCGTGGAAGAACATTGAAAACTTAACTAATCAAAATCAAATAGAAATGTAAGCCAATAAGAATGTAGAATTGGTAAAAGTGAAAGTAAAATAGGGAAAACAGTAACAAAGTAAAGGTCAATTCAAGCGGAATAGATTGACATGGAATATACAATAAAAATATTAAGAAAAATATCAACATACTATCAAAGGGCAAAGTTTGAATTAATCAGAAGTGCTCGTGTTCCGATATGGATCAGGAAAAATGCTTGCTACCTTGGTATCACTAGATGGGTATTACCAATTGAAATTTTTTCAAAGGAGTAGCTACAAACTAAATTACAGTAAAGGTTTCTAGACGGTTTCTATCTTCTTTACTTCCAGAAATATAGCACATTATAAGTTTTCAAATTGACACCCTGTATATTAGATAAAAGGTTTATACAGTTACGCACCAAAGTCTTTAAATAAGAACCAGAGTCTGTCTATCTGTAAACTATATGTAAAAAGGAGGATTCTACACGTTTGAATCTGTTGCTCGAACCGCCACTGACTACGATATTTATTGTAAGATAAAGACGAAAAAACCTCGTACTTACAAGAAGTACAATTAGCTATTAATTATTAAGCAATTATTAACAGAAGGTTATTATGATTCATAAAAATACGGCTACTTTCTAGTAATCGAAGCACTTTGAAATGCGATAATCACTGCTAACAATCTAAATTAATAGCTGCATATAAGCATAGTGTTTAATTTGATGATAGAACTTCAAAAACCATTGAAGATTAGTTTTTACTAGATCGGCTTCCCAAGGCAAAGAGAAGAGAAAATCAGACGGCAGCTAGGTTGATGCCACAGGCATCCAAAACGACGGAAAAACAACTGGACCATTACGATACATTGCACGACAAGCATTTCTTCGGATGAGCGACGAACAAAATGTTTCAAAACATCCAAGAAACGATAAACTAGGCTTTTCTTGAAATGGCGATTCTTCACAATAATCTTAAAAGAGAATAGGATTACTTTTTATCCGGATAAAGAGAAAACGCCCACGGTATTTCCAGTTATTAACTCCTCTATATATTTAATCCGACTTTGTTGTCGAGTGTTATTGAATGACAAGGGTACAAGAAAACTTAACTGCGGGAGTAATTAATAATCCCAGCCTATTAACACTAACCATAAAAACGTTTTTACGCCTTAAATTACGGGGTTCGAGTTCTTTGTTGCATCCGTAGAAATTAGCCAGCCAATGCCGATTTATAAAAAAGACCAAGGCGCTAAAACTTCCTGAAAACGCCACGGAAAATGGTGATCTAGCGATAACTTTCGGAATAACAAGCAGTAAGATGTCCGTTTAAGGAATAAAACACTAAAATTAATCTAGTCATTATTCAAATTCAAATGTGCGAGGACAAAACGAACCTCACAAGCTAACGTATTTTTTTCGTTAACAACTGTTTCGTCCTATAGCTGGACACTGATTTATTATATGCCGCAAGGTTCTTCTAAACGCTAAAATAGAATCACAGGAATTTACAGTTTAACATCAAATCGGAACGACAGAACTTTTAACGGTTTTTCGGTACATTTTCGAAAGTATAACAAGTGAGGTAACAAAATGTTCATTTTTTAATGTGTAACACTGTGGTGTTTTACAATTTGATGAAAATTTATTTATAGAACGTCATTATAATTTATAAGATATTTGTTAAGTTTTGGTCAATTTAAGCTTAGCCCTGATCGGTTGATTTTGTGTGGTTCGCATTTATATTTTCATATTCCTACGCCTTTGCCTTGGCAACGGCAAAAAAAGTTTCATAACTAAAAGTTGAGAATTGTTTATTTACCATCTAGCTGGAAGCACGCTGTTTCTGCTACTCCGAAAATATGTAAGTTTGTGTAATTATTTGTTTCCTGTAATAAAACAACGTGCTAATATTTGAATACATCTTCTAAGTGTTTTAACTAACTTACGGCTGAGATTTTGGGTAAATTTCGACAAAATAAGAATTTCGTTGCAGAATGGACTCTATCGATTGTCGATTGTTTTTCCTCAGCAACTGGAATGACAAGAAAACATAAATTTCAATGTCATCGGATTATAACTTCACATCTACAAGATATAGTTCAAAATAAGTATCAATATTAATAACACAATTTAAATAACAATTCATGACATTGATATTAAGAAGAAATTCCATTACAAAAATTTACGATAAAGTCGAATTTGGGGGTTATAATATTATTATTAACAATACAAGTTCAACGAACAATTTTATGGATATTCCAATAAAAGAAATTAAAGGAAAAAGCATCTACATACTTGTTAGTAAAGTTTAAATTAAATAAAGAACGTTCTACTGCTTCAATTTCTTCGAACACATTTATGGGATATGAGTTGCTGCCGTCATCTTGTCCACGTGCCACAAGACCAACGTCCGCGCCAATGTGTGAAGCTTTGAGATTGCACAGAATCCTTCAAGGCCAAGTCTACATTCCTCCATGCAAGAGTACACAAGGTGGGTTTTTAATTGAACAAGCAAATGCTATGAAGTCTAAAAGAAGTTATATTTATTTGTTTAAAGTCTATGATTACTTAATAAAGTAATAAGTCACTTTGTTTTGTGGAAACGAAAGCAGTGTTTTGTAATAACTCCTGAATGTTGATATTTGCTTGCATTTCCTGTGCCTTTTGTATGTACCTTGTCTCTAGTGTTCGAGCCTCCACAGTTTGCTTATGTTATAGCAGTGATCCTGAGATCAGTTTATACAGGTTGGTGCAAAACTTATTTGATTCATGTGTTGGTTAAACAATTTATAGATGAATTTATTTATTATTGGATTCTTAGACAGAGTGAGTTATCTTGATTACAGTTTTGATGTTAATAAGCGCCCAATGTAGAGGTTTAACCACGCTATTATTTTATATTTGCTCCGATTAGACATTTATTTTATCTCATGCTCAAGTTTAAATATTTATATAAACAAATTAAAAAATTAAAAATAAATAGAGTTCGCTCACACCAATGTATGTATACATAATACATGTGTACGAGAATGTCGGGAAGATACATTTTAAACATACTCATTAATTACATTTCTACAGTAATAAACAATAAATTACAGATAGCACCCCTTGCGCTTTCAGCAGCGTTCGTCGCTGTTTCCTACTAATAAAGGCCCCTTGCTGTTTCATGTTAACACAATTTCTTGTTAAAATGTGTAGGTAACACACGGTTCAACAATTACTCAACTGACATTGACTATTATCAAAAGTTAATCTAATTGTATAACATCAGTCTCAAGAGGAGTTCGTATTTCCCCAGTTTGCTAAAGTATTTACATAGACAAACAGGCTAAATTAGGGTACAAACTTAGTTTAACACTGAACTGAACAAGACACGACAATAAGAGCAAAGTGACCTATAATATTATAATATGTGGAGTTGGTAACGCGAAGTGGGGTAATAAACACCCACCTACGAGTATGTATCTTAGAAACTCGAAGTTTCTAAAGAGAATAGTTTGCGAAGTTTCGTGTTTGTGTGTGAAACAAGCAGAACTTCCTCTTAATAATGAAAGATTGAAACTGTATGCAAGTTGAAGGAAGAATGACGTTTGACTTTGGCTGTTCATTATGATTTCAGCAATGTGTTATTGTTAGGCAATATTAGAATTATTCGATTTCAAGTTGACGGAAATGGACCTATTCGATTCCTCCTTGTTTTGTGGAATTCCGAGATAGGTATCCCAATGAAATTATTACATACCGAAAATTTTATGCTTTAGTTAAGAACTTAGTCAGCAATTTTGGAGAAACTGGAAGTTTTGGAAGGAAAGAACGGTCTGGTAGACCAAAGAAGATAACACCTGCTTTAATTGAAACTGTAAAAGAACCAATTGACGAGCCTCCAAAAACACCAATTAGACATTTATGCCAGCAAGTTGATGATTTAAGTTACGGTACATGCCACAGAATATTGAAACAAGCTTTGCATCTGCATCCTTACCGATTTATTTCCGTTCAGGAGTTTTTAGAACAGGATTATCCTAAAAGAGTTCGTTTTGTCGTTGGTTTCTGGATAATCTCAATGATAAGCAGTTAAATTTAACCTTTTTTACCGACGAAGCTTGGTTTTACCTTAATGGATATGCTAATTCACAGAATATGCAGATTTGGAGTAGCGAGAATCCACACCTTATAATTAAAGCTCCCCTTCAATCACAGAAAATAGGAGTCTGGGTTGGAATGGGTCGTCGTAGGTTAGTTGGGACAATATTTTTCGAAGGCACGCTAAGTGCAGGAACGAATTATTGCAACCTTTCTTAATGAACTTCACGATGATGAGCTACGGGATGGTTTTATGCAACAGGATGGCGCAACAGCTCATGCAGCTGCAGATACAATTAATTTTTTACGCGAATATTTTGATGACCGAATCATTAGTAGGAATACTGCAACACCCTGGCCCCCTCGCACTTGTGATATTTCTGTTTTGGATTTGGCGACATGAAAACTATGTTTAGTGCACTGCGTGTCACTAAGTACTAGTGCTAGTATATGTTAACCCATGTATAGTGTATGTGTTACATTGTTATAAATGGTGTCAGCAGCTTCTCATGTAAACAGAAGCATCTGCGGTAGCATCACTGGAGGCTTCCGTAACAAGACATTTATAGACATAACATTAGCTCATAGAATTATAAATGTATTCTGACTGCTAATTTTAATAAGCAATAAAACATAATAATTGATTAAATGTAAATTGTCAAGCTGTTTACTAGATGGAGGCGGGTTAATTACGCATGCCTTGTGTGTAGAAGATCTAGATCCTATTTTTGAACTAGCCGGAGGACAGCTTCGTTGGAAGGCATTAATACAACCACCAACGTTACTCAGGTGTTGGTTGTGTTGCTATGTTCGTAGAATTGGTTCTGAGGAATATATTTCACTTCGAATAATAAAGATGCTCTAATAAGATCTATTTGGATATGAAGTGCCCTGCACTGTAGTGATTTAATTCTCAGTTTAAGCTGTAAGTCTAGTTCATGTTGCCAGTATCAAATGTCATAGGGTAGGAGGTGAGAGGTCGCCGATTGCTTTGGTAGCATATTGCAAGAAGAAGAAATAGAAATTTAAAATTACTCTTCTTCAAAAAAATGTAAACTACAATATAATCAATATTATAACAAAAATTGCAAAATCCCATTTACAATATTGTTACGCCTACGGCTGTAACTGATATAGAACCCTTTGTCCTTATCGCCGGAATCACCAGGGAAACAACTACCCTTATATAAAATGACTGGATTTATTAATTACTTAGTTCTACAAGACTATTACAACTTATCCTAGAACATTATAATAAACTACTTACAAAAATACAAACAGGTACAGCGCCATTGCTAGGTTTGATATTCTTCGGAACACCCCCACCTGCCAACATATCTACACACTCTACACTCTCTATTCTCTACCATGTACTATTCATTATTTATTCTTCGCTATCAACTGTTCTCTAATTCAATCTTAAGTGTCCTTTTATAAATTCTCTTTTGCACCCATAAGCGATGACCTGGTTATTTCTTAATATCCCTTATCAAGCGTATTACTTATTCGACATTGCCTAATTTAATATTCTAATGTACTTTGATTTTGCTGAGTAAAATGACATCACTGCTTGCAACATAAATGTGTATGCAATTGAAATCACATTACAACAGCTATGAAGCAATAATAATTTAATATAGAATTTTGGAAATTGGGTTCGTAACATTCAATACCACACAAAATAAATTCATAATGTCCATTCATGTTGGAAATTATGATTTCCTATCCACAAATTGATTTTCTGTCTTAAAATCATCTTAATGGTCCGTGAATCACTTCCATCGGTTTGTTTCTCGCGGTAACGCACTGCATACTTAAATTTACAAAGTTAGCAAATCACGCTATCGTATGTTCCATGTTGTCCTTCGCGAAAAGTTCTAAATCGCCGGTTTTCAAAGTTAATCATCGTTGTAAATATTCGCCGAGGTTGTTGCTGTCGTTGCTGCAACATGCTGATCTATTTCGACTTTTACTTTTATCCATATTTTGTAGTTGAGAAGCAATGAAGCAATAATAATTTAATTTATTATTTTGGATATTGGGTTCGTAACAATATTAAACTTGACAGTACCTTTACCATTATACCATATTATAGACTTCACCAGAACATTTATCTTTATCGTTTTTTCCTATCTTTGGATATGAATTCGTGGATTTAAATTATTTTAACGTCAAAAATAGCAATTAAAAGTGTAATTTATTGCATGACAAAAAAATGATGGTGTTCTAATAGAAGAGTATTTGGGTGTTGAATAGTTAAGGCTACTTTGTATTCTGGGGTAGCAAGACATAGCTAATAGTATTTAGATATAGCTTTTGTTGATGATTCGCTAAATGTAATTTAGAAGGTCCTTTGTTGTATTCACATCGTCCTAACAAATATTTATGTACTTATGAATCATGTTATAATGAACTCTTCTTGCAGCATTTCAACGATTTTAAAAGGCTACCATCGATTCGTCTCCATCATCTGATCGTCTGCGATTTAAAATCCAGTGAAAATATATATCATTTAGACCCTCTAAAAATATTATCCGCGTTATGTATGTATGTATATCTTGACTCTAGTATGAAGTTAAATCATTCCTGAGCACGCGGCACAGATAATGGAATACCAACTAATACTGTTGCCTTATAGCATACCGAAGTTGCAAAAAGACATTTGTTCCTATTGTGTAGGCAACACACATCCGCCACGGAATTTAGTGCTTGTACTTAACAACATGATGTATGTAAGTAACCTTTCTGCAAACGAAGGATCTAATAGTTTATTCGACAAAAAAATGTAAACCTTCCCTGGTGATATCCGCGGCCGGCTGGATGATAAGGATGTAGGTCCTCAGTGACCGATACAGCAGAGAATGTGTTAATAAATATGAGGTCACCTGTGATCCCGATCAGCTGGATGGTAAGGCTGTAAATCCGGAATGACCGATACAGCATGAATGTGTTAATTAATACTAATTATTTCGTATTTTCCTTCGGGGAATGCATACTGTCACTATCTACATTTTTCTCTGCCTATAGTAAAAAATCATTTGTCTCCATTTCGCACACAAAAGTTATTGCATGCCTGAAACGGTCTAATATCTGCAGGGTTTCCCTAAAGGAAGAAGTTCATAGTTCGTCCATCAGGAAATACTAAATAACGAATCGACGTAGTGTGACGCCTAGATAAAAAAACGGCGGCAACAATATTTTTGTTGTACCCAAAAAAAAAACGAAGTATCAGTTTCTAAGTAAGATCCAGGTATCAGACAAGGGTTCGACCAGCTACCGTCGCAGAAGGGTGGTTCGGAGTAAGCCTAGGCGCCACCTGTTTAAAATTAACCCTTTGTCTCGAAGATGACGCAGATAAACAGGAATCCCCCGGAGAAAATGTACTTACCTTACTGATAATACTAACGTCTTTCAAATAAAGTTACAAGACACAATAAAACACAGAAGCTTGACACAATTCTCTAGTATAATCAATTTGTGTAAACAATATACAAATTATTATCCAGTTTTGATCAATTTTATAAAGCAAACATCAAACATTAGACCCCCAGTTAGCCCCAAATAGTAAATATAAATATCGTTTTACTAAAACCAGACCACAAACGTCCCTGTCTGATTTAATAATACTTGAACTAAACAATATGAGTCTTGAGAAAACGATAATGCGTCAATAAGGCTAAAATTAATAAGAAGCACAAAATAGCTTCAAAAAAAAATATGGGTAATTAATACATAACCCGCCTAATTCACGATAAACGAGATCTCGATTAGGTAAACTAGCATCAAGTACCTACTATTGAGGTATAAGCGCACTGGAAAAAAAATATATATAGTTCACGCAATATCCTCCCTTTTGAATATATATAAACCAATAATAATTAAATCAGAAACTCGGAATATGCGGACCGTTTACAAAATTTATAAACTGTATAAATTGTTGGATGTATAGTATCAAATGATTGTAGAATTATATATATACATATATGAACAATTTAAGTCTGTACAATTAAATAGTTGTAAATGGAATTCCACCGGATGATCTTCGAAGTCCTTCCTTAGCTCACCAAAGATGTAAATCGGCACTAGAAGACCTCTTCAAGGGTGTAATAAAATTGGTTAAAAACCTAGGGAAGATCTCACTAACACCAGAGATTTCCCTCAACTAGACCTTTTCAACAAAATTAGGAATAAATCCTTGATCGACACGGACCGCGGTGAAAAATCTAGTACACACTTGTCAGGTATCAGACTAATTCTGCGCTCGAGGAAATCTAATTCCACTTGACATTGAAACTTAACATGCGCGGAACCAAAATTTGAAACAACTCAGCAATATACACTGTGCGTCGAAATCGCACGTTACAGATTCCCCCCCACCAAACTTTTACGACGACCAAAACCTTGGTCCGAGAAAAAGGTACGAAACCCAAGAAATGACGTAGTCATCCCAGAGGAAACCGTAGCAAGAAAACTATTCGACGAGAAAAAGGGTGAAGAACAATAACGTGAGTCTTCCAAACATCCACAGCATACATTCGAGATCCAAACTAATGAAAAAGAAAAAAAAATCTGACTGAAAACCAAAACCCAACCCCACACAAAACACACCTATCTGGATGGCAGAAAGGAATTCATTCCAAAACCAGGGGCAAAGTAACACCACCAAAGGGATCGAGACAGTTCCTCGCTGTTGGATGGAAAAGCTGCGCCGCTGAACTGCTCGTCAACCTATCGTAGCGTACTTCCACAACTGGAAATGTTCAGAACCCCCCCATACAATACCATCCAAATACCCAACCCCTAGACAACATTCATCCTTTCGGTAACAAACCCACGAAAACTAATAAACAAACATTCCTCCAGCTAACTAACTGACTGACCTATCAACCAACCAATAAAACAACAATCAACCGGCTAATCCACCAACTACCAACTAACTAACCAACTAATAAACCAACCAATCAATCAGTCAACCAAGAAAATGTTCAAGGACAAGATGGAAATGCCTTCTGATTATAGTGACCTTCCCTACAATGCCCAACCAACCACCCGAGAAATATCTAAGGACTATAAGAAAACAGCTGGAAAATGTCCTCCTAGTGACCATCCCTGCAATGCCCAACCAACCACCCGAAAGCATCTAATCGCCATCTGAAATTGAAGGTTCGTGATGTAGCTTAAGATCCTTGGCGTGCCAATTTCCCTTAAACCTTCCATCAGTATCCATTAATTCAAAAGTCCACGGAGAAAGTCTCTTACGTATCTTGAAAGGACCTACATATTTCGGAGCAAGCTTGGCCGAATAATATTTTGAAGCGTCTGATAACATCTTGTTTCTTCGCCAAACTAATTGGCCAGGAAAATAATCAACATGACGTCGACGTAAATTATAAACGTTTCGACTCTTCTCATAAGCTTTTAGCAACCTAGTATGTATGTCTTCATATAACCTTTTGAATTCTTGGGAACGAATTTGGATCTTAGCTATGTCACGTATAATTTCAACATCTTC